>JAAAKO020023631.1:0-14525 GCA_010015015.2 Bolitophila cinerea | reverse complement strand
TAAGTAAAAAATTATAAAACCGGACTTTTTTTAAAGTAAAAATCCGGACTTTTTTTAAGTTAAAAGTCCGAGCTTTTTTTTACAAGTAAAAAGTCCGAGCTTTTTTTTACTAGTAAAAAGTCCGAGCTTTTTTTACTATTAAAAAAAAAAACAAGAAAAAACAATACTATCTGTGAAGTGTGATTTGCACAAACGAGCAGTACAAACAATTTATAGCAGATTTAGAGGCGATTTAAAGAGAATGGGATTGTTTTCATAATTTATAGCCGAAATAAAAGTGATATACATAAATGAAATGAGAATTTTAAAAAATTGATAGCAGAATTAAAGGCGATTTAAAAGAAAATAAAAGACAATTTATAGTTTATTTCCTTTATTATACCTTTTATAACCGTCCTTTAACTTTAATTCGCCTTTAAAACCAATTTAATAATATAATAATGCAATAGCACCAATTTGTATTTAAAGGTTGGTAAAGTACACAACATCAATCATGTGCTGCACAAGCGCATCACTCTTCTTTTTTAACAAAATGGTTCCTTTAGATGTACAATAAAAGCAACTTTAAAACTTTTGGTTACTTGGGCATGATTTACAGCCCTGGGTGACACCAATCCTAGCGATTCCACTGCCTTAAAAACAGATTTTCTCAAATTTGTTATTTAATGTAGACGCCAACTCATACTTAGAGCTCATTTCCTAAAACTTTTTGATCAGCAACCCGTACCCTTCAGTGGTCCAAGAGAGATGACCTGTACATGAATAATCGATTTCCACAGCACAGCACATTTATACACATAATACCGTACTAAAATGCGTCATACCTTTCCGACGAATCAACGGCGAAGTGTCAACAACAAAAAATAAGTATTTTTACAAATTTCTACGCACGCGCTTTGCATTTAGTAGGTCATTCCGTTGCAGGTAGAAATAATCCATTTATACATACGTACATATACACATATTGGCGAATGTATTTATATAAACAGAAAATACACACGCGCTGGTCAAAACAACGAAAACAACACAGCAACACCGCATTAGTATCGTCAGCAGCAGCAGCAAAAAACGCTGCTCGCGCTTAGAATTCCTTTACACCGATGACTCAAACTTATAACACTCATAACAAAGTCTGCATAATTTATTGCATAACCTAATAGCAGCACAGCCACTGCACACATACAGACAATAACACACTCACACACACAGTACCGACACAAATAGGAAATCAGTTTTCATTTGGTACGAAAATAAACGAAAAAAGAGCGTAGAACACAGAACTTATATACTCGTATAAATAAAAACATTATGCGTAACGTGTTTATATAAATTAGTGTATACACGCACAACATATACTCATAAATATATAGTATAGATAGCATGCTATTTAGCTGGATGTATTTGCAGTTGCAGTTGCTTGCTGCATTTTCAAATATGCCAACCTGCGATTTAATATATAGGTGGTAATTTGCACATTGCACATAAAAGTGCACAGAAACAACACACAGAAAACTGCATTTTAGACTATACAATATTTGTAATTATATATATATACTTGTATATTATGTATATTTATATAGGTCGATGGAATATTTTATTATTGTTAGAAAATGAGTTGGTGAACCGGAAGCGAATGCAAAATTCAAATCGAAATTCTATATATTATGTATTTGTAGTCGTGCGATGTTGAACAGGGTCTTGTACAGAGTGCAATCTTTTGGAGGGCAGATAAGCCAGCTCATGCCTGATCTGAATAATGTGTAATGACTTTATAGTGAAACAATTAGTGTTTGGGTTAGAATAAGTTGACAGTGCAAACCAACTAGTATTACGGTAGCCATCATCCAGCCAGGTTTATTAAAGTGTGCTTCGAGTTGCTTCAGGTCTTTGCAAATTTATGATATTCCTAATTCCTGATATCGAGAAGCAGTGGCATATGATATGTTTCGCCGTTTCTATATAGCTATCTTTCTCGCATTAAGTGCATATGCTATAGTTTCTGACAGATCTATTTTACGCAAATGTCCTTGAATTCTTACCATACTTCAGAATTCCATTCTTATTTCAATCAAATCTTTTAAATAATAGCCACGTCTTTTTACTAACTAAACACCCTGCTTTCCAAATGTTATGTCGGTTGGAGTTTTCTAGCGTGCCCTGGTTCCCGATATTGTACACCGGTACACCTTTTTTTGTATATTTTTAATAATAATTAAAATATTTTGTATATTATTATGTATATTCCCTAGTATTTTGAGTATTCGGAAATATTTTCCGAAATCGCGTATTTGCAAATATTTTTACGAATATTTTAAGTGAATTTATCGCGCTCGTAATTTGGACCCAAAAATGAGAGGAAAAATCTAAATTATAAATATAATTTAAACTTCAAAAATTGCATAAACACGTTATCTTCTTGACTTCTGTCAATCAATAATAAAATGAATGTTCGAAAATCGATATTTAGTACTAACCGCAAACAATGAATAAATCTAAAACCAATGTTACATTTAAAAAAAACGAGCCTCGTAAAAAAAAATAGAAAAATATAAAAAATCGTGTAATGTATTATGAAATTCTGAAAAAATATATTTTGGCATTTAATACAGTTTTTGCCGGTTCTCGCTATTTCTATTTTCATTTTTTTATAATATTTGCATTTTTTAAGTTTACATAATTATATCAATTTTTTTGATATTATAAATATAATTAAATAAAAAATAGTAGTATTTGTAAAAATATTTTCAATATTACTTAAATTTTCTATAATAGTCGTAGTATTTTAATTTATTTTTAATACTTTTCGGAATATTCGAATATATAAGTAAAAATATGTTTGATTTTAGCTATATTACTAATAATATTTGCAATATTATAAGTATTTTCATGTATTATTTTTTTTACACAATATTACGACTGACTAAAATCGGCGTTTTACTAGAAAAAAACTGTTTATATAATATAATAATATTATTTTCTTAGTATTACTAATGATATTAAGCTTAATGTTTATATAAAATGATGTACCTCAACCTACCAGCTACTAGCTGCTTGTGATTGGGAGGACGCCGGATCGATCCCAGCCAAACCGTATTTTTTATTTTTATTTTTTTCCTAAAAATTTAATTGTGACAATAATTTATTTAAAAAAAAAATCTTATGACACAAATATTTTTTTGAGAAAAAAAAGGATTCAGGATTCATGATATATTTTTTTATTTTTAAACCTTATATTTATTTATAAAGCAACGTTTTTTATATTTTTTAATTATCGATGGTCATTGTGGTGATAAATATATATTTCCGAGAAAAAACATTTGACAACTTTTCGGTGTTCGCCGAATGTAAATAAATCTGCAGCCGATAATTTTTCATCTTCAGGCACCTCTGGAAATGATGGTGTGGTATGCTTTCTTGCATGTGTTTATTCAGATGTGCTTCCATTTTCGCTAGCTTATCTGCTTTTTATTTCCTGCTATGTCTTTATATGCCGGAACCCAATACAGCTTAACAGAGTCTGAATCTGCGAGTTTCGTAAGGTATAGCACTTGAGTACCAGTTTTAATATTATATATTTACTTAGGGTTTTTAGGGCACCTACATTGCCTTGGTCCTTTCGTCGTTTGGCGCCGAGGTTCTGTTCTTCAGAGGGGCGTTCTCTGAGAGTTTCCTCCTCGATGCTGTTGTCGAAGTCAAGGTTTTTGCTTTTGAACCATTCTTTCTTCTCCAACGTGGTTTTGCAAGGATTAATAGTCTCATTAGCTCACTCCAGATCCTAAGTCTTCTGTGAGCTCAATGAAACGAATAAGTTGTTTTTCTCCGACATAACTACCATACTTTGAAACTTATTTAGTTTTCGGTTCTGTCCTTGACGTCCTGCCTTACGATAAGTGTCTCTAACCACAACGATGACAACGTAGAGCTTTATTACTAGGGTTTAGTGTAATTAAGGTAAAAATTTAATGCACTTATAAGAAAACTTTTTTTTTAAATTATAAAGTTTTATATAAAATTAAAACTATAACTTTTTTTTGTCATATTTTAATTTTTTGGACAATAATGCTCTAGGACAGGATTGTCTAAGGTTGTGGTTTTAAGTTTAAAAATAAGTGAGTTTAGTTTGACATATTTATAATTTCTTTTGTGAATTTAATGGAAATTATAAAGTGTTTAAGATAGAAATATTCAAAAAATAATTATATATTAAATATTTTGAATTGTGCAAAATTATTTAAATAATAGTGAGTTTTATTCAGTGAGTAATTTTCAAACTCAATCTCACATTTTTAGACGATCTCGTAACTCATCACTTCAAGGGCCGTTTATTTACGGGGCACACTGTATATAAATATATAGATTGAGCTTACTTCTTCGGTTCAATACGGACCATACCGAGTAGAACCGACTGAACTCACTGCGCATCGTTTGACGTTGGAATTTTGTTGTTTTTCCAATGTGTGCGCATACGTGTGTGTGTGTGTGTGTGTGTGTGTGTGTGTGTGTGTAGCGTTTTGTGCACATGCGAGCAAGCGTGATTGAAGAGAAAGTTTTTCGCGAAATTGCAAACATAAACATTCTGCATTAGTCGGTGATGATGGTTTTCTGTATATATATATATATATACATATACTTATATATGTATGTATATATTGAATACAATTTTACAAACACATGTATATACATGCAAAACGATGAATACTTTCATCATCAAATAGTTTTTGCGTTTATGTTCGGAATTGCTATGCGTAATTTACGACAATAATAACAACAAATCACGTGCTAGACTTTGAACGGAAACTACAAGATTTGTAAACAACAACAATATCGAAATGATCTGGGTCAGTAAGTCTATCAAAAACAAAAAACCAAACAAAATCGCAAGGAAACTTCCAGATTCGAAAATATAATAAACAATTTCTCCTTCTGTTTAGGTTGGTATTTTATTATAATCACACATCATGTTTATTTTTTTGGCACAATTAGATATTATTGTTGTATGTATTATACTATATGACTAAGACCTTTTTCTTCTGACTTTCTATTCATATCATGAGGTTTTTTTGCTAGTTTATTTTTTATAGAAAATTGTTTATGGTTATTTATTATGATTAGGTAATGCCCAGAAAATTGTGAGGTTTTAGCAAAAAAGTAACTTATAACCAACTAAAGATCTCATCAAAAATAGTTTTCCATATTTGTGTACTATAATCATGCAAGTGAATAATATATATGCATATTGTAATCTTCCTGGTTCTTCAATTTCTTATGAGAACATGTCGGCAATGAAAGTTAGTATTAAACTAAAGATAAGAATGTTCTTGTATTTTTGTGGAGTGGTAATTAAATAATATATGTATAATAATGTTTTAAACACAAACATAAAAACACAAAACATTCTAATTTTTTTTTTTTTTTAAAATACACTAGAAAACAAAAAAAAACATATTGTTTGTCAACCAGTTAAGAATTTGTAAATTATAAATTTTAATTAACGCTCTTATTTTTTGTTAAAAAATATAAAAGTGGATGTCATGGTCATGTCATGGATAGTATTATTTAAAATATGGCCAATTTCACATAACGTTTTTTGCCATGATTACGTTTTAGTAACGGGTCACAGCGGCGTTTAAGTCTACAACGAATCTTACACGATTTTATAGACGATTAGGTCCTCTCGGGGTGATTTATAGACTCGAGTATAAAATCCGAGGGCAGGCAGCTGATGGTATAGATGTTATTTGGTAACATGAAAGGTCTATATACAATACCTACTGAGATACAGGGACTTTCGAAAAAGACGTTCCTATTGGAATATTTATAAATTATAACTTCTTAAATATTCAACTTAGACTAAAAAAAATCCCCTTTATTTAACTTGCACTTCAAATAGAAACTCAATTTTTATTAAAATTATATTTTTATCATTTTTTTCTAATAATACTATCGGTCTTAAGTTAGAGGTATACAACCATAAAGAAAAACTTAAAAAACTAAACTACTTTATTTCAACAATAAAACGTGTTTTGGTGTTTTTGACCTCTGATTTAAAAAAGAAAAATTTTAAATCATTGGTTAAACTAGTAGTTTCTTGGTTAAATAAAAAAGTAATAGCAAAAAAAATTGAGAGTAATTTAAAAAAAACAAAGGCAAGAACTTATAATCATCATTTGTTTTTGTTATATAACTTATAACTGTTATTAGTCATTTGTAGGGTAATCCATATTTTTTCTTTAACTTTTAGCTACATTATTTAAAAGTTATGATTTATGCTATATACGAGTATATACTCGACTATCTACCATAAACGTGATACAATATATCTAATAATGATATTTTTTTCAAAAACAACTAACTGAAAATGATGATTGTTCTTGGTAAACCTCTGTAAATGATATTTTTTGGTAGATATTTGAAAATGATTATTTTTACTAATTGATATTTGAAAATATTTACTTTAATTTTTAAAATTATAATTATCGTAAATAAATTGAAAATAATTTATCAGAATTGGCAGTGATCATTTCAAACTGACCATACTTTGCAGAAGAAAGCAACAAAAAATTTGAAGTTTCAACACCACATGCTGGCCGAAGCAATAACAGCTTATATATATTGCCCAAAACAGTTAAAAATTACAATAACCCATTAAAACATGCAATTATAAACTTAAAAAACCTAACGGTAACACAATAATATACATGCAGACGTTTATAGATGTTTTTTTGTCAATTCAGATAAAAAAATTTGAGAATAAGAAATCGTATTTATCTTCAACGAACCTAAGTATTTATATTTATCCACTGGATTAAGTATGCGGGGGAGGCGTTTGGGGTACATGGAGACTGCCACCCCAGGGAAAATGTTATCATTTAGAAATAGTACATAGACCATGTATTTTTTTCTTTTATATAATAATTTATTTTCTTCGTATATGGTTATGGGTATAAAAATATCTTCAAAAGCCGACGGTACCCGGTCCGAATTCCGGCTCTGATCTTTACATAATTGATATTTTTTCTCTATAGAATTTAATGAATACAAAAAAATTGCGTTTAAATGAAAGTAAATTCCAAGAAACATTTAAGCTGTATCAGGCTAAGGAAAATGGGAAATATCCAGAATTAGAATAATGGCTAAAGAATGCCCTATTTGGCATAATATTCAGGCCGAGTTGTTGTCAGGTTTGGATGGCCTAATAATAAAGTTGAGCTTATTCAGGTAATTTTACTTAAGAATCTTAAGGACCTGAATAAAAACTTCCATTAAGAGTTTTTTTTTGATTTCTTAATCCCGAATTTTAAAAACGCTGAATTTTGTAAAACTAAATTTTGAAAAACTAAATTTTGTAAAACTCAATTTTTGTAAAAACAGAATTTAAAATCCCTAAAAAATGTTGTCAAATACTTTCGTGACGATATGACCCTCGCAGAAAATTGTCTGGATCTGCCTATGAAAGAATCATAGATATAGCTCCTTAAACTCTTTTTTCAATTTAAAAAAAGTTTTTGAATATAAAATGATAGCCGTTAAAAATGTTAGGGACAAGTTTTAAAAGTTACAAAAATATTTTTTTAAGGGTTTTATTATAAAATTTAAAAAAATATATTTGCAGGATTTTTATGGCTTTAAAAGGTAGTGATTTATATAAAAAAATTCCATCTTTGGAATCCTTTTCACTTAAACACACTCCCCAAATTTTTTTTTCTTTACTTCTTTCACCTTGAAAGTTTTTATTTCGTAGTATCATCCCGAAAAAAATGTTTTGGGAGGAAACAACATTTTATTTTTTTTATTAAATATTTTGAATTTAAATTTACCATAAACTGCGTTGGCTATTTAAGTGTCCACTTATATTATCAACATATATAAATATTACTTTTTAATAAAAATAAAATATTATTTAGAAAATAACAATTATATTTGTTCGCGAAATATTTATATAAATGTTTAATCAAATATAAAAACAACTAAACGCATAAATTACATTTCAAACAGTTTAAAAGAACAATGCGTATGTGTACCGTTAATTAAAAATGCATTAGTCCATTACACCTTTATATGTAATTGTACTTCGTACTCGACTGACTGATATTAACAATAGTACACCTCTATGAATTTACAATAGCACACACACACACAACGACGCGACGTCTACTTAAAAAGACAATACAATAATATATAAAAAAAATATATTAAAATGCATTGCGATGCGTTCCGTTTGCTATTGGTTCTAAAACGCTCTTTAACTACTTTTAACTATTATATTTTATATGTACAAGTACATATGCGTTTACGAGTGAGTACGAATATACCATGCATATTATAGTACACACCATATGTAATTACGAAAACAAAGTCGAAATGCGCGCCTATTTCCTATGTGTGCGCGTGCATCGTTGCACGTGTCGCCGATGCGCGCGCAAACACATTAAATATGTATACACCATATATACGTGCACGTACAACTAGATGTACGTCTAGGTACACACGTGTAAAGGTAAACAATATCCACACACACACATACTCACATGTGAGTCAAATATACGTTCATACAAGTGCGCAATTATCACACAGCGCCATGCAGATAAGAAAGCAGCTCAGTCTTGCTCGTCTGTGTGTGTGTGTGTGTGTGAGTTGTGATTTTCGTTGAACAATAATACATTTTTTTTTTGATTTACGCCTTTGTGTGCGTGCACCAGGCAGGCAAGCGCAGGCGGTTCGTTGACCGGCCAAGTGCACCGCGTGCGAGCACATACTTTGTCCTATGCGCAATGCGCGTGCGCAACGCTGCCGCTGCACAAGAGAGTATGCGCGTGCGTACCCACGGCTCTTTTGCGCACAAGGCGCTCACTCCGGACTCTGCCACGTTTGGCCAACACGTGCGCGAGAAATCTCGCGCTCTGCACGTTTTTCGGTTATAAACTTGCGCGTGCGCAGAGTTCACTGCATCTATTTTGAATGCATCAATAATATGACAATAAATTACGTTGCGCTCGGATCTCGGCGTAATTATAAAACGGATGATGGGAACATGGTTTTTGTTTAGTATCTCATATAAATGGATATGTTGTCAAATTTATTTTGAATCTGTGAGAAATTTAATAATATCAAATTGAGTATAATTAACATATATTATACAAAATATATGTATATTTATTTATCAACCCATATACTTATTAACCCATACCGAAGTATATTGCAGCAATTCCCGAACTGTGGGCGCGAAGGTTCCGAAGTGGGCCGCCAAATGTCCGGAAAAAAACATTTCTATAGTAGATAGATAACCATCAGTAAAAATATATTAAATCTGTTATTATTGCTTTCGTTTGCAATCTGAAAATCAAATTCATTTGGAAACATGTCTTCATGTTTCTATGTACAAAAACCAAAAAAATATGGATGAAAACAAATTAGTTTTACTTAATAACACAATTACTTAAAGAATGCAAGCACAACCGTCTCATCACAATTATATTTATCATGTGCGATATTTTTATTTTATTTACGAGCGTTCCGTAAATTTAGATAAGTTTTTTAATTTTAACATTTTTGAAAAGACCTAACGTACATGACGTTTGGTCTACGTAATGCAGCGAACTATAGTTTCATGTTTTTTCCGGGATTTTTCCGTTATTTCCCCTAGGTTTCCCCGTGATCCTCAGGTATTCTCTGGTATTCCCGTAGGTTTTCCCGGGATTTCCCGCATATTTTCCCGATATCTTCTACCAATAAATCTTGATAAATCCCTCAAAATTCCCCGGATTTCCTCGGAACTTAACCTGATTTTCACCTGAGAAAACTTGTAAAATCCCTCAAAATAAAAAGAAAATATTGTGCGGTTAATACCTCTGAAATCCCGATAAAATTCCTTTAAAATCCCACTGAAATCCCGGGGAAATTTCACTGAAATCCAGGAGAACTCCCTAAAAAAATCCTTTATTTAGAGGAGCCAACAAAATGCTCGCAATTAGAATTTTACCTAAGAATATATGCAAAATATGGAACATTTACCTGAAAATGTGCAGGAAAAGAAGATCATGGATTTTTATTGTATCTTAAACCCCTCCCCCTTAAATCACCCTTATCACTAACCCGTCAAACATTATTATGTGTTGCGTACGTTCTGGGAAATCCCGGATATATCGTTTTTACAAAAAAAATCACATTAGCCGCCGGTTAGCCGCCGCCGGAAGTAAATAAATCAGCTAGCCGCCAGCCGACAAAAAAAAATCATTTCAGCCGATTAGCCGCCGGCCGCCGTCTATTTTTTAAATCGGCTGATACCTCTGCAGCAGACACCGTGGCCAATCATTTCGTCTCCGGTTGGGTCGCACAATTTGCCGTACCCGAAAATGTCACCACTGACCAAGGCCGCCAGTTTGAGTAGCCGTTGTTTAAGCAACTAAACAAACTGCTAGGCATTAACCACCTGAAAACAAAATCGTACCATTAAAAGCAGCGATCATGTGCTGCGACTCGACAAACTGGAATTCCGCTATTCCGACGGCACGGCCGACGCTACGATTGCCTGGATATTTTTTGTTGTGTTTTTAAACCGTCCGAAATAAATGAATGTGATTTTGTATCCGATTTTAGAAAACGCATGACCTCACTGCAACCGACACCTACCGCAGATCATAGCCGCACAGCCGTTTTCTACACACGATAGCTGAACACAACGACACACGTCTTCGTCAGAAATGATACAGTTCGCACATCTTTGCAGCCACCATATGATGGGCCGTATGAAGTGCGAAAGCACGTAAAATACTGTCAAATTTGGGCGATATACGAAAAATTTGTTAATAAAAAATCCTGAACGTACATTTTTTTTAAACAATGTCTTCCTTTGCCAACATTACTTAATTTTTTTAAATAAATATTGTTGGAATTACAAAACATTACAATAATATAACATATTTTCAGATTTTTATCGAATGAAGAAGAGATAAAAAATGTGCAGTATAATTTTTATGTATTCCTTCTTTTTTGACGTTTTTTGCTTCATGTTGGCTATTTTTTGCTGTTTTTTTCTATTTTCAGAAAGTTCTTGTCACAGGAAGACAATGTCAAAAAATTTTTTTTTTTTATTTATTATTTATTTTTATGTACTGAAATTTTAAACATATCGCCGATTTGACAAAAAAAAAACTTTACAAAGGCGACACCTTAGTATACATTAAACAGCCTTATACTTTTTTGGGATCGTGGAACCCTTTTTTAAGGTAGTGTCGTCTCCAGTTAAATGGAAAAACTTTTTTGTAAATTCAAACATTTTGGCTATGGAAGTCCACGTCTCCAAAAACTGTAAAACCTTTTATTTTATTTTTTAATAAGAAATCGAATTTACCCCTTACCCCTCAATCTATATTAAATACAGGCCTCCCATGCTAAAAAGGAAAAAAGGAGTTTTTTTGAAAAATTAAAAAAAAAAAAAAAAATCCTGGAACTGCAATAGCGGAATTATTTCGCTGGACAACAGCAATTGTTGAATAAACTCGCTGGAACCACAAATTTGATATAAATTGGCAACAACTGTTATACCCATCTCCCATTAAAGGGGATGATGTTTATAATAAAAAAGCGTGCGATAGCTCACTCTAAGAATTGTATTTATAAAGTAAAGGATTTCTATTTTTAATTGAATTTTTGGTAGTATTATATTTGTTGGGTTTTCTGATCATCCAGATAATAGCAAGTGGCGATCAGAAAACGCAATTATTATAGTTCCTAGAATAATAGTATCAAAAACAAGTAAATGATTAGAATTTTTTTAATATTAATTATATTTTTTTGTGAGATGGAACATTTATAGCGAGTTTAATTCGCCTTTGCAATTCCAGCGAAATAATGTCAAAATAGCCAGTCTCAAAAATGAAAATATATAAAAAGTTTTTTTCAAAAACATAAGAACAAAAGAGTTTATGTCGATGAGTAATCGTGAAAAATATAATTCCGGGTGTACTAATGGACATAAAAGCAAGTTCAAAAACATAATTACGAATAAGTAAAGACCTAGCTTCCTCGGAAAAGCATAAGGTGAGGTCGAAGACGTCTTGTTTATTTTCTGATGTACTCCTTCTGAGTTTAGTGTCCAATAATTTGGTGGACATTTGGACCAAAAATCATTAACTCAACACACAAATTATTATCGTACATATGAGATTTTTTCTTGATTAAAGTAAAAAAATATATATATATATTTAATATAAATTAAATTTCTATGGGCTAAATTTAATCTTTCGTCCATCAAAACTTTTTTATCAGTAACTTTTTAATTCCACAAAAAAATGAACAACTTAAAATTGTGATAAATAAAATCCGCTTCCAAGAATTTCAATTAAACAATATCTTTGCATTTATTTCGCAGAACGCAAGCCCAATAGTAATCATGAAAGACAGCACAAGCAATTGTAAAGCACCCCAATTACCAAAAAAAAAACACATATAAAATTGCGTAAAGAACACGGAAGTGTTTTTTTTTACATCTGTATGTGGTCGCGATCTATATATTATCCTGTGTGCACTCGATCGAGCACCCGGCACGGTAGCGTCCGGGATCCGCAATCAAAAAAAGCACAAAAAACCACCCGTTTCACTTTTTATAATTTTGATTTACTGTTTTTTTATGTATGCGTTGAACAATGTGCACGCGTGCGGTGGTTTGAGCGCGGGGTGCCTGCGCGCATTGATCACGATCGGTGCGCGCACATTCACTCTATAAAACGTCGCACGTGAAAGAAAGCAGGCGGTGATTTGCGGAAATAGCGTGAGCTCTAAAGAACATGTGTCGTCCTCGAAGGTCTCTCGTGCGCACACACACGCGTGCTTAAAAAGTTCTTCCCGTTCGTCTTCTCTCTGTATGCTCTTCCTTCTCGTATGCATACATACATATATACTATGGATGTATATTTATATCCTATATCGTAAATGCAAGTTAATAGATGCTACGCGGAGCGGTATACAGTTGTTTTCATTTTCGTTTTTTTTTTCTAAGTATACTTTCGCTTTGTTGTAAGTCTATACACCACACACACACTCACACTCACTCTCTTGTTAAACATGATCTTGATGTGAAAAAACATGTGGTTCGATTGTGTTTTATTATATTCAATTTTTGATGCTGCGTCTGGTTTATTTAAACGCACTTTTTTGGATGGAAAGTCCGCGTGGCGTGTGCCAATCTGGGCAGCATATGTTTATTACGTGTTTGGAATTGTGTTGTTGTTGTTTCTGTTGTTGAAGAAAGATTGCAGTTTTTAGAAGTTTTTTTATGTTTTGCGGCTTTCGATTTCTTTTTCATGGGGGCGTGAAATCACGCCGCGTGTGCTGCTGCAGGGCGCAGGCAAGCAAACGTCTGCCATATGCACACAATCACGCTCGGCGCATCTTGGCAAAAGGAACGAGCACGTGCTGCGTGTATTTTTTGTTGTTTCTTCAATTTACAAGAATTATATTGGTGAGTTCTTTGATATGGGAATTATAATTAGACTTTGCGGTGATATGGTAAAACGGTGTGTGTGCACTTTGCAGGAAGAGAACAATAAAACCACGGGGAATTATATACTTGTTGGAAATCTGGTCGGTTGCGTGGATATTGCCATGAATTGCAGAAATTAAGGTTCAACAGATTGTTTTTGTAAATACGGATCGGAAATAATTTGTAGAGTGGTATACTCGTCTCATAATGATATGTACATATATGCAAATATTTCAAAGGAAAACTAAAATAAATTTTCGTAAGATTTAAAGCTTAAATACAGTATCATTTTTGATAACATTTCACATATAATAACCATAACAACGGTTTATCTAATTTTCGTGAAAACCAAGAAAAATATTATATTTACACCAACTAAAATAAATATTTTAGCGGAAGGGAGAAAATTAAACAGGAAAAGGTGATGTCACTTCTTCAAGGAACATCGGATTTCCCTTTTTAAAAATGACATTAGGCTTTTTGTATTAATGGGTAGATATGGCGATATGGAAGAGTGTGTATAGAAAGAGAAAAATTAAAATATTACAAAAAAATTGATTTGCGATAGCATTATATTTATTATTATATTTACAAAGAAAAACATTGCTTGATTTTTTTTCTAAAAAAAGAAAATCTACCAAAACCATGCAAAAACTTAAATAAAACAAACAATTTCAAATCATGCCATTTAGCATGAGAAAAACTCTTCATAATTATTACCATTCTAAATTGAAGAAAACTTAGTATCAAAACATGTAAGACATTTTCCAATTACAAAAAACTTCCTATACCAACATCACGACACACGCATATTTGCATTACTAAATATATTTACATTGCACACAAATACATATACAAAATATATAAATACACAGCATTCAAACTTACACACACACACACACACACACACACACACACACACACACACACACAGAGAGAGAAATACATGAAAATAACTAACGCCAAACTGGTAAATTTCGTTATATCCAGCACCGTCCCAGGATATGTCTGCGCTCTTGCGCACCAGCGTGTATCTAAGGAGTTT
>JAAAKO020023620.1:0-14526 GCA_010015015.2 Bolitophila cinerea | reverse complement strand
AATATGCATATATATATATATATATATATCTATGATGTATTTGTATTTGTATATGAGTGTACTATATATCTCCATATGATATTGTATATTAAGTAAATAACCGCAAACGTCTTAAGATGATCGCTGATATACGCGTGTGCACGCAGCGAAACCGGCTTCAGCGCGTGTGCACTGAGAACGATACAGTTTTCGCGTATATATTTTGTATCGCATAAACACACACACATACACAAACTCTCACTCACACAGATACAACACTGGGTCAAGGTTTGTTTATATTTAGACTTGTCTGCGTATTAGTGCAACGTATAACATTGACGAGTGTCGAGTGAACACCGGACAATATTTTTATTTTATTCTTCATAATAAAATATCACTTAGCTTTGATTTGTATTTAACTTTTGGTTTTAATAATAAAACCTCAAAGTTATTAGTCATTAGTTATTAAGTTATTACTTATTTGATTACATATACCAACATATGTGGAATTGTATTTTACGATTAAGTCGAAGGTACTTGACTAAATATATTATATGTCTGTATATCTGTACAGACATACAGATAATACATATACATTGTAAATCCACTTCAAACTCGGCACTGTGCGAAGGAATGGTCCATCTTAGGCATTTTGTTTATTTTGTGGTGTTTCACTAAAAATATATAAAAAACCAAAATAGAACCACAAGAATCTCGCTCATTGAGCTCGAAAATGAAATCGAAGTAAGAGAAAAAAACAAATCAAGATAAAAGCAGTGAAAACACGAGTGATGTCGGTTATTTGGAAAACTCAAAGTTCTACTCGCGTCCGAGAAAATCGTCATCTCTTGCGTGTGCGTAATGCGTGTACGTTTGGAAATGGGTAATTTGGAAATTCCGGATGATGCTATGAGTTCGGTCAGTGGCGTTTCAATTATTATTAGTGAAAAGATTAATTGAATCAGGTTATTTCGTTTTCTTTTTTTAAATTTATATGACAGTTTAATGATAATCTATAATTAATGTTTCAATGTTTTTATCATGGTTTTTTGGTGTTTGTATCACCATTTCTTATTCAGAAAATTCTTGCAAATAATTCAGAAAATACCATAAATCTCATTAAACTTATTTAGGATGGCTTCAAGCCACAGCAATAGGAAATATCAATATCAAACACTAACATTACTATTTGTGTATATTTAAATAAAACAAATTGATTCAAAAATAACCACCCAACTAATAATTATGTATAAAAATTAGTCAAAATGATCAAATAATGACCAAAAAATAGCTTTAGCTATAATGACCAAAAAAAATAGTATAAAAATACATCATTCTCACTGAATTGGCGAAGGATTTGGTGACTATATAGTCATTATTGTTAAATAGCTGTAAAAGCTAGAATATGACTAAATAGTCAAAAAAGCTAAATCGTGACGATATAATATATCATGTTTTGTGTTGTTCTAAATAGATCATCATAATAAAATGGAATATTAAAAACATTATGTTATTAAAAGTGAAAAGATTCACAAAGATTCACAATTTAAAAAAAAATCAAAAGTAGGTTCAAAAAAATCAAAGACTCTAAAAAAACTTTATTTTACAAAGTAAAATAATTAAATATTTGAATTTTGCAATGTGTGTATATCCAATCGATAGGGAATTACAAAAAAATGAAAGAAAAGCCACTTACTTATACTTTAACAAAGAAAAAATTAAGAAATCCAGATAAATTTATATGAAAAAATCATAAAAATGTACCCTGGTAGATATAAAAATGGCTGCAATATGTGATTACTAAATAGTCACCTACGCAGATAAATAGTCATGTAAAATGCTAAATAGCTATAAACTATGGCTAAATAGTCACCTACATAGCTAAATAGTCATTAAAGCAAACAAGTCATCGATACTGGTCATTTTGACCATTATATCGACACATTTTTGCTTTAAAATATAAATCAATTTTTGATTGTTACTTGGGCAATGCAGAATATATTTTTGGATTTTATTATTTAGACCAAATCGTCACAATAAACAATTTTTGATATAAAGTTCGAAAAAGGTTATTAAAAAAACAAAGAATTTAAAAATATAAAAAACGAATATTTGAAATGGAGACAATGCCACAACAAACGTCAAAGTGCGTTAGAGATTGTATTAAACAGTATTTCCCTAACTACGACTGTTTTTGTTTGCGTTATGATTCCTGTTCTTACGTAAGATAATCCCTTACGCAGTTTGACGTTTCTCGTAGTAAGCCCCAATAGGCTTTATGCATGAAAAATGATTTTTTTTTATCAAAAATCTAAGCAACACATTTCTCATATGATTTTAAGTAATTTTTAAAAGGTTTTTTTCTTGTGCATATGGCCCAATGTGGCCCTTACAGAAATAAAGTAAATATTGAATTCATCGATATTCTTCAATTAAAATGCACTAATTACATTGTGTGTGTTTCGCGATATAAAAATGTCTAACTTGTTAAAAGTGTGTAATTATAATTTGATCATAAAAAATCATTACCACACAAATACAATGATAAAATTTTATATTTTTTTTATGTTTTAAATAAAATACTATGTGTGCGCAATATTTTAATGTGCATAGAATTTCTATAATTTTAATTATTAATATTTATTTATTTTCTTAAACTTATTATTATTCACGATATCTTTATAAGAAGTTTATTATTTATTTTTATACAAAAAAAAGCATTTTTGTAATTCTATGTAAATTATATTATAATAAAAATAAAAATAAACCATTTTTTAAGATCATATTATAGCGCTTATAATGTTTTTTTTAGTTCAACCACATTTGGGTTATTTTAGTGTACATAAAAAAAAACTAAATAAATGTAAGTGTATCTTTTTTTATTTGTGTTATAGCAAGAAAAACATTCATTAATTTTGCAGTGGAAACAAGAAAAAAGAAACAATTACACAATCTTATCCTATAACCATTTTTGCTAGTCACAGCAAAAACCACTTAAAACCTGTATCTCAGTATATTTTTTATCTGTCTTAAATAATATAAATAATATTTATTGTAAAACAATCAGTTTTCAAGAACTATGGCACACCCTTGGATTTCAACTTCATTTTCGTCAGGCACCACTGAACCGAAATAAATTTAGTTTGGTTTCATGGTCCACCTAAATTTAGGTTTAAAAAAATTTACTAAAAATTAGTTATTTAATTTTCAAGAATACCATTAGGTTTTATATATAAATTGTATATTTAGATTTATCTTAATAAAACAGATTTATTCAAGAATTGTCCTCCTGAGCTTTCAATTTTGATAATGATGTTTTTAAACAAAATTCCTTTAGAATTACAAACACGTTTTTGATTAATTACTTTTGTTCGTATATTTTTTTGTATTTGATTTATTATTTGTTTAAAATGAAAAGAAGTTTTGGTTATACTACTAATCTTACATACAATATTGAATAATTAAATAAATCACAACAATAAAATGACATAGAATCTTCGTATATCATTTACAACCACTAGATCAATACTTAGTTCTATAAAACAGATAGTATTATATTCATTATTGCTTTCAATATAAATACTTGACATATTTGATTGCAGAAAACGTCAACATATTGCAATCTCAACTGCTATTAAATATCTGTAAGTATTTTGTATAGAAAATAGATATAATGTTTATGAGATGCGATCCTACCCAAACTGGATGATACTAGTTATCACTGCGTTTATAGACCTTATATTGCGTCTGTTTCTGCGGAACATGCATGTTACGATGAACGGATGTAAACAAACAAGACAATATTAACCAATAACAGGTTACAAGATATAATTATGTATGCAAGAAAAAAAAACAACAACAACAACAAAAACGAGTTGTTCTTATTTCAAAGTCAGTCGACTTGGACATAATGATATGGTGTCGATTGTCTCTATGCAATACATCAATAATAATAATTATATAAATACATTTGTAGATTAGAGCACAATATGTATTGTATATACGTTGCTATAGACTAAATTAAAACATACGAATACGGCACAAAACATTTTTTTTTTCAATTTCTGTAGGTAGTATACACTCTCAGGTGTACATTCGATTAAAAATAGAAAGTTTCACTCCCAAAAAAAGATAACGAAAAACAAGCAGCAGGTAAATACTTACATGCAATCAGTTTTAAATTCAACAATAACAAATCTTATAAATTATCTAAATCTAACAATTAAAGTCATTTGATTTAAAAATAAATTTAATATAAGTAATATAGTACGCCATATATACGTTATACTATATATACGATATATATATATATATATATGTGTGTGCGTAAGTACATTCATTGATTTATAAAGATAATTCCAAAAGACGTACAAACGACATCGATTGTATTAGAACGTTGTCAAGCTATTGTTATCGCTGTTATCATTGACATTACAATGACCAGTGCAAAGTGTTTTTGTATTAGATACCAAATTAAGTATTGAATGTGCACAAACAAACAATAATTTTGTACGAGCTAAATATAGAATTCCTATTGTTTGGCCATAGACATGTTTTGCATGCAATAGTATGCGTAATAATTGTCGAAAGACGCAATCATGATTTGTGTGCGTGATTTTATGTGTATAGCATATTGATTTATTGTATTTAATAAAGAAGTTTTACAATTTTAAGGCCTGTAGAGAAAGGAAAAGAAAGGGGTGTTTCTTCCCGGTCCCGGTGTTTTAGGAAGGGCCCGCATTTTTGATAAAGCAATAATTTTGTTAAAAATTATTTATAAAAGAATAAATAATATAATTTAATGGTGTTACAAACATCTTAAGCTCAGAAAGTTTATAGGAGATGTTGCGATGACGTAACGACCATTAATTGAATTTAAGCGGCACGTTACTATGGCAACGCCATACAAAATGTATGAGATTTCACTTTTAGTTTGTCTTACCGATTTTAAAATTTACATTTTACATATAATATTTTGTAGTGAGGACGTTGGCAATATCTACATCATATTTAAATTTCAAAGAGTTAACAACGACGTTTGAAATAATGATATTTTGTATTTTTTTGCGGCACAGATTTCAATTTTGATGCTAAAGTCATGTATTTTGTTGATACTTTAATTAGTAGTTAAGTGTTAATCCAATCTGTATTTAACCCAAAAATATTATTTAGTTCTTCTTAATTTTAATTATAAATGCTCATATTAAATACACTATTCTTTTACTATTTTTCTATACTATTGATAAAAAAAAATCTTTAAATACTATCAAAGAATTCTGGTATCTATGTCAAACAAGTTATTTCATTACAAAATATACAACTAGTAATTAGTATATGTGTAATATATTATTATTTCTGATTTAATGACAAATATCACAAGCGACACTTTTCTGAAGTTGATTATAACGTGCAAACGAGCATGTAAACTGTGCGCTTGAGCAAAACATATGATTTAAAATATACGTGATGCAGCAGCAATAATTATCGATGCCTTTGAAGTTGCGTTATATAAGATTTCTATGTAAATTATTCAAATATAGTAAAGCTAGAGTACATAACAGGTTTTTATACATTTTTGATTGATATAAATATATTTAATTACATATATATATTACATATTTTTATACAATGATTCTAAATTGCATAACTCTCTTTCAAATCCTTTTTCCATAACTTTTAGGTGACGGTGTACAATATCGCACAGCATACACGTGATCATTTTACGGGTTTACACGATTGGTCAGATCATGGGTAATGTGCCGCTTATGCTGAACTGCTCCAGTCTTGAAGCTTATTTTTTTCGAGCACTTGCAAACTCATCCCCGATTATTAGGAATCCTAATTGTCTTGAAAGCGCTTTTAAAAGACAAATATACATATTTTTTTAGATATTTTTATAAACAAAGATCTTTCTAGCTACATTTCGTCAACAAACTGGTAACATCAACGCCATCTATACGTATTCTATTATTAGGTGCGTTTGCATAATTATTGAAGGCATCAATGTCCTGTTGTTCGAAAACATATAACTATTTCAAAAAGCAAGAGGAACTTTCTGATTTAAAGTGCATATTCGAAAAACACTCGATGAAAAAATGTGCCGCTGTCGGGAATCGAACCCGCGCAGACCAGATTGTCATCTACCCTGCACAAGTCGAACGCGATGTCCCTTTCGGCAATTGCGCCAGTTAAACTGGATCACACAATAAATCAATATAAACATTCAAATTAACATAAAACTTGTGACAAAACAACCCCTAAAATCACTGCCATCTAAATAATGTGTTCTTGCTTTTCCACCACCAACCAGTAAACGTACTTTTCACGTATAATTTTAAATCGGTGACTAATGCATCTGCTCACAAACAAATTTGGTTGTGGAACGCTGAAAACAAGTAGAAACTGGAGAAAGCTGAAAAATACTGGATATAACTGGTGCGTATTATACGTTCCACGGGTGCAAAGACACCCGAAACATGCGTGTTTCGTAAAATAAAGTGTGTGTACACGCGTACACGTGTGTGTTTGACTGTTTGTATTTGTATATATACGTACATATATACAATGCATACATACATATACTATTCAGCTTTCCATTTTCATATAATATTCCATAGCACATTATTTTTATAATAAAATGTTAGGGTTTAGGTCGCGCTAATATTTTAGTGGAATGTAATATGAGATCTCGATATATATTTTTTTAGGAATAATATATCCTGTAGTTGGTATATTTTGAAATCTAGTCGCTAGCTCTAGAAAGGTTATTGGCCTTGTTTTTACGCACATTGATTTAAGCACTATGTTTATACGATATAAGCTCACCTTTCTTACACAAACATTTAAAAACAAATTTAAAATTGTTCTTATAAATTCAGTATACACATCAAAACTACTAGATAAAAAATACAATTATTCATAAAATGTGCCGCTTTATATTATTAAAATCTATATACATACTAAATGCTTAAAATGTAAGCTGAATAGCTTTTAACATTTTTTTGTTTCAATTGAAATCTTTATTTTTGTTTTTTATGTGTACTTAATTAAAATAAATTCAAAAATAATTACAATTTTTAGAAAAAAACAGATAATTCTGAAATTTCAACAAGACTTGTTGATTAATGTATCAAAAAAAGTAACAATACGGAACTATGTATTATTATTATTATATTTATAACACTTTTTTCTCATTGCACACAAGCACAAGCTAGAGAGCATAAAATCCTTGAGCAAATATATCTTATATTCAAATTCGAAATAAATGACAAAACAGAAAAGCAGTTAAAATTCCTTTTTCTGTTTTGTCATTTTTTTTGTATATCATGAACTTGAACGTGTCTTGCGGTGCCTCTCCGGGATGATATTAAATGTCCCATATATCTAATATATGTGACACTGGTAGACCAAACGACATCTACAAATGTCCCAGGAGGGCTATTCTCGAATCGTTCTTACAAATTTTATACCTATATTTTGAAACAAAATGATTTCAAAAAAAAAAAATCGAAAATTTCGAAAATTATTTTGGACGGCTTCAGGGCAATAAACTTAGTTTGTATATCAAATATAAATTGTCAATTTATACAACAACAGTAGTCAAAAAGTAGTCAAAGATAATAAAGTAGTTATTTACAATAAAGTACTTTTTTGTTTTTTTCTGATATAATAATTGGTTTAAAATGGAGTCAATGAAATGTATGCTTCATTGTTTATTAACAATTATTGCTGATTGTAATTCTTCTTTTTTATTATATTAAATAGTGTTTTTACTGTTTATTCAATAAGCTACTTCAAAATGAGTTTAAATACATTCTCTAAACAAATATCGAGGATAAAACAGCTGAATACAACCAAATATATATATTTTCATACATACATATATTTGACAACTTATGTAATATGAATGAATGAGCCAAATAATTCTGAAATGGATTCACAACCATCCATTTTAAAAAAAATATTCATTTTTTATAAAGCTGTTATCACACGACTGGCACACCGCGCCTTTTTTGGAGCAAATCATAAGAAAACATAAAAAAAATATTCAGTCTACCTTCATTTAAACATAATATTTTTTGTGATATTAGCTAAATATTGCGCAGTCTAATAAATATTATAAGGAAACACTGTTTTTATAGGTGATGATCTTCTAGGAAATGTTATTCATGCATTTATAATATGGGAAAAACCATTTATATATAGAATAAAGAGTAGACCGTGCTGTTCACAAAAACAAAATAATTGTTTATATGTTTTTTTTAAATATTTATAATATTATATTATATTTTATATATCAATGTATAAATAATTCAAATTATCGAGTACTTCAGATAAATATGGCAAAAAGAAAGGAAAAAACATTAGCCATAGTAATAATAACCAATTTAAACGCAGGCAAATTTGTACAAACAATTTAAAGCAAAGCCAATTTCGGAAATCATTTCTCCTTTTTCCTAGATTCGCAGTAAAAACAACACATGCACATTTTAAGCTCTGCAGTTGTGCATTCCAAATTTTCAAGGCATGCAGTCACAACTTGCTAAATACTCAACCAGAATAAATTAATGAAATTCAGGTCTCAGATTTGATTCATATATCATGTTGAAAAATAACTTTAATATTTTTTGGTCTGATCAGTGATACAAACAAAAAACTATGTCCATACAATTGCTGCATTGCTAAGCTCTAGACACAAATAAGGTTTATTATTTATTGTTCTTAGGGATTGAATACAAGTTAAATTTAAGTGTGCACAATTATTAATACAAGTTTTGTCTAAAATATGCCAAAAGCCGATTTAAGCTTTATTATGTATTCAGTTGATATAAACTCCTCGGAAATAACATAGTACGAAAAAATAAAAACCTTACGATAAATATTGTGAAAATAGGTTTAACTAACTCCTGTGTGTAATCTATTAATTTATAATAAAAAAGGTAATTTTCAAAGTAAACAGTATTTTTTATAAATTTTTGTAAATTTTGTTTAGTATATTAGATCTTGGAATATACGTGTCTTAGATAAAGAGACGAACGCATGCAGGTCTCAATTTGGACCCATTGTGCTCTTATATTAACAGCTAATACTCTTTAAATTTTGTTTACTTCTTTGTTATGAATTATAAGAACAAAAACATTTTTTCTCCATTATGCGACGCGTTATTCTTATCGTCCACTTCGTCGGTCATGTATGTTTTTTATATTAACAAAATTTTAGCGAAAAACAAAATTCTGTAAAATTGCGACCGAAAATGAGTTGCATAACTGCACAAATACTCATTTACCAAAGTCATAATAAAACAGCTAGTATTTATAATTAGCCTTTCAATGTATGACTAATAAATATAAATATTTATTTAAGTCTGATGTCTGAAAAATAATGTACAGAGTTTTTAGAAATATTTGGTTACTGTGTTATTGTTTTTCATTGGAATTTTGTACAATATTAGTAAGTTAGATAAGTTTAATTTTTTGCTTTGTTTATTTTGTCTATTTTAAACGTTAAAATCGATTCACTTTTAAAGAAATAAAAATTTAGCCCACTTTAAGAAACAATAAATATATGTATAACATAACAATATGATAGCTATGGTAGTAAATTTTCATTGTATTGTTTTAAGTTATTCTATAATAATAATGCAAAAAACTAACAAAAAATAAAATTTAATAATTATAATAAATCTTATTTTAAACATATACAATAAACATTATAAATACTATAAAAAACATCAAATATCATATGTTTAGAGTAAAGTATTTGTATATAGTATATCCAAACCTTATCAAATTAATTTTGTTTAGTTTATTCCGTGTGTAATAGAATCCATATAAAATGTAAAAACGCCTGATATTGACATATAAAATAATGTTAATTACTCAGACATTATTGTACAATGTACAATGAGCACAATCAGTGAGTACACATTGCGTTGCGATATACGTATATACTGATTAAACGTAATGCGATAAAAGATATTTGTCTTTTTTTTCTACATTAGTACAAAAGTTTTAATAATTTGTTTTTGTTCCTAATTCAAATTTAAATTATTATTTACACAAAGTTTTTAAAAATATGCTTATTCAGCAGACAAATTTCATATGTATATATAAACATATAATTTGCAGTCTAAACAAAATGGGGATCTTAAAAAATGTTTACCAAAAAAGTCATTCTGTGTATGTGTGATAAATATACCACATCATAGTCTATAATAAAAAACAAATATGTGTATATTTAATATGGATATATAATAATATATATATACATTATATAAATACATATAATATAATATGCTCGCTCATTGCTCACTCAATCTCGTTTCTGAGTCGTTTAAAAATGAAATTTTCGAGATAACGATATCACGATATACACGTCATATATTCGTCGAGAAAACTGTTCAATCATATATATAACTAGAGTGTATTATACAGTATATATAAATAAACAATTAAACATATAAACTCATCAAATATGTGTTTCAAGCTTAACTCACAACACACAGACACTAATACACACAAATAATTGTATTTCAGTTGTATCCAAGGTAAAATGAAAATTGCATTTTTAATAATCCAAACGAAGCGCCGAATATACAAAAAATAAAAATTTGCCTAATTGTCATAAGTTGTTTTTTAAACAAAAATTCAATATTAACTCGCACTGAAAATCCGATTGAATTTAAAATATGGCCCATGATATTGGGCCAGTATATAGTATAAACTTTATGTATAGGTGTATATTTTGTGTATATATATAATTTTATAATTATTATGTGGACGAAGTTTTACACAATATTTCGAACGACTCTAATTTTAGAAGTGCGATGCTTCGTATAAATGTAGTATGTGTATGTAAAGGCGAGAGAGAGACTTATTTATACATTCACATTCGATATTATAGCGCAATATAGGCTTTCGCGCATGCATACGTACTTAAAGCTGTATGTGTTTTTTGTGTGCGTGTGTGTGTCTGTTTTTTTTGTTATACAGCTAAAATCGGTTACTTTGAGCACCAAATGTTAATTTCATTATTTCTTAACACTACGATTATTGTGACAACACACACACTCACACACACACACATACAAACAAATATAACCCAGTAACGAAAACAAAAACACCAAAGTCACTTAATACAGATTAGCACTGCTCCTCTACGTGCACTTGCTCGATTATACAAATATGGATTATATAATTAAAATTGTCGAGAACATTTAATGATCACACGAACGGGTACAAGAAAACACACTCACCGTTTCCGGATGGGTTTGGAAGCGCTGGTATAACTCGTCCAGCGAGATCTTGTGGAAGTCAATGTCCAGCTCTTGCTTCAGATCATCCAGTTTTTCTTTTTTTACCACTTTCTTAGTCATTTTGATTGTTGCTTTTTACAAGAAACGATCGAAACACAAAACACACGCACACAAAAGAACACTATATTGTTTTATTTAATATTATTATATTGATAATATTTGTCGTTCACTTATGCACTATATTGAAATATATACAATAAATATATATATATTTAAAAAAATATTTTAATTTTTTTTATGAGTGAAAACGTTCAACTAATCATTTTACACGCGCGGGCTTTTTGTCTTGCCAGTGCGCCGTACGCAAACAGACTGCGTTGACGAGCGTATCGCTTCGATTCTATAACCGCCAGTGTACACACACATTGAAGCTTTAATATACACAC
The DNA here is from genome assembly GCA_010015015.2 of Bolitophila cinerea. Lineage (NCBI taxonomy): Eukaryota > Metazoa > Arthropoda > Insecta > Diptera > Mycetophilidae > Bolitophila > Bolitophila cinerea. The sequence goes on along the minus strand of JAAAKO020023620.1, from coordinate 2,847 downwards.
ACGCACACTCTTACACATTCACGATACACTACACTAGCGAATTATAATCACATATACACAGTACACACACACACTATGAAAGCATTTTTATCCAGATTTGTGTATGTTGCATATTGCATTTGATGGTAATAATAGTGTTTGTGTGTGTGTGTGTGTGCTTTTGTGTGAATGTGTGCGTCAGAATTCTCGCTATCGCTACTCGGCGAAGAATTGATGCGCGTGCGCACGCATTGGCGTCGATTTTCCGAGGTGTGCGATCGCCATTTAATTAAAAAGGTGAGCATTGCGCATGGCTCATAAGAGTCTTTTCGTATATATATAGTCGTTTCGCGCTTCGTTTGTGTTTGCATGGGAGTAAGTGTGTGTGTGTGTGTGTGGTTTGTGTGTATGTAAGTGTTCATTGGAAAACGCGAAATGAATTGATATGATATGAATAGTATATATCTATACCTAGATACAACATGTTTTACTAAATATATATAATACATATATACATAAACGCGTATATCTCCAAGTACCGTGATTGTGAGCAACGTTGTCTATATGTCGGTTTTAATTAAGTAATGCTTTTGCTGTGTTTGCGTATCGCTAAATTACAAACACATACACACACATACACAAACTTCTAATACGAATAGTGAAAATAATATTAGGTACTTTTCCATTATATCAAATTCAGTGTCAACATTTTTCTATCATATATTCATAAAATAACTACTGTTGTATAGAACCCTTAGCTTGTTTGTTTGTTTGTTTATTTGCTTATCAGTAATATCGAATAATTGAGAAATATTTTGTGGGGTTGTATTCAATAGGCTATATCTGCTAGAAAACAATTGTATAAATTGTTGTCCTTCTATTTGCACTTATAAAATAATACAACGATATACTCGTATGTTTTCTGGGTACTATAAATTCCATAATTCCAAAAATGTTTTTTTGCCAAGAGGTCTGTGATTCTCTGAAAATGTGTGTACAAGTATTAAACAATTTGAATATAATAAATAATAATTATATAAATTGTTCAGCTTAAATTATGATTTGTTTATCTTCTAAAATAATAATTAGGAATTAAAATATTTTTTATTTTATTTTATTGTTTGAGAAAGTATATAGTAGATACAAATTATTGCATTTCACATAATGTAACAAATGTCTGTCTCAAACGCTTGACAATCATCAATAACTAATACATTTAATAGTTAAAGCTATGTGCTTATGTCTTATACAAAATAATTAAAGAATTATGATATTTCTATGATCATTTTAAACACAATAAAATTGGACATTAGTGTATCTTCGACAAAGAAATCGGACAATATATATTTTTAATAAACCATACCAGGGCGTCAGTTTTTTAACTTTGGTGGAAAAGCTTGTAGGTTGCCACCCCATAGCTATTTTCATCATAACACGCCATAAAATCAACGTATTTTAAATTTATAACATGAAAAGAGGAGGGAAAAGCTACATGTACAGCATTTTTACAAAAACTCGTCAAAAAATCCATTTTTTAATATATAACATAGGGTAGAAATAGCAAGTAAAAATACACAAACCTAAATAAAAATCATTAAAATACTCAAAAAAAAAAAATATACAGCAAATTTGAAAAAGTACCTAAAATCGATCAATTGAAATGTTGGCTTGTAGGTTGTCATACTAAAATGGGGTGGCAACCTGACAACTTTATGCGCACAGGACAAAAAAACATATTTTTCATTTTTAAGAAATAATATTGCAAACTTTGTTCATCAAACACTCTGTTATTGCAATTTACCGCTCAATAATACAATAAGTGACAACTACTCTTATGTCATCGATGACAATCGTAGTTTAGATTATGACACTGGTAGAATGTCGAAATCTAGAAGCGGTGGCAACCTGCAAGCATTACCGCTTTTATTTTCAGGAAATAATTTTGTATATATTATTTTAAATTTTTGAAAATTGTATTTAGAATACTATTTAAAATACCAGTATAAAAACTCTTCAAGACTGAAGGCGCTATGTTTAAGTCAATCAGATACACAATAAAATGACTGGTGGGCAGTCCGGAAAACGCCATCAGGAATATTAATAAATTATCATTAATTTTATTTTATCATTTTAGTAGTATCATTTTTAATTATTTTATGTTTTTGTGTTTCAACCTTTGGTCGTTTGTTAAATCGAGAAGTATTAATTAAAATTAAATAAAATAAGCCCTGTCAAACAAAACACGGCAACTATTGGCGTCATCTGTCTCTTTTTTCATAAATCTCATTAAGTTAAAGTGAGACAAAAATGATCTCAATTACATATATTTTTAATTAAATTTATAATTTAAAATAGATAAGTATAGATAAATAAGTATAGATATTAACAAAAACGTAATTATGTAGGACGAAATATTTCTATTTTTTTTAGTTTCATTAAAATCCAAATAAAAAACAAGGCACTTTATTGTTATATATTGTAAATAGTACCTATACGTAAAGTAGTGCCGCTATAAAACATATTTTTTAATATGCTCACAATAAAGAAAATATTGTCACAAAAATAAAAAATTGTGCCTAAAATAATTAATAAACTTTTAGAAAAAAAAACATCAAAAATGTTTGTAAATACATTCGCATAATCTGTTTGTTTATTCATTTATTCACACTCAACAACATTTTTTAACTTATGTATAAAGTGTAGTGCTTCACAATTACAACTAATAACTAATACAATTTATAAAAATATTACTTAAATTATGTTTACTATAACTTGAATTGATTTAACAATAATAAATTAAAATTAACATGATCGAAAAGTAGAACCATAATTTATGAATTTGACACTGTAATATAACGTTTATATATA
>JAAAKO020023609.1:0-14528 GCA_010015015.2 Bolitophila cinerea | reverse complement strand
ATATATAGCACGTCCTGTAGGTGGCGTGTTTTATCCTCGTTTTTAGACGTTAAATCGACGATTTTAAATTTATTCTCATACCATTATTTTCGTTATTTGCTATCAAATCAAGCTTAAAAAATGACCGCATAGTGTCGCCCACTTTGTTGCATTTCGCAAATAATAAAAAAAATAGGATGGTTTCTACATTTTTCGTATGCACAGCCTAGAGCAATTCAAATGGAGAAAGATTATTATATTTATATTTTTAAAATTAGCGATTATTTTTCATGGGATCTTTAGAATCATCCGCTTGGTTCAACTCTATGAACTTTTCCGTTAATTTTTCGATAGTTCATCCAATGTTGGGAATTTGCAGAGAAAAGAAAACAATTCGTTCAAATTCTAGCTGCCTCCGAATCAACAATTATCAAAATACTGTTTCTATATTTGTGAAGATAGCTGAATTCTTCACAAATAATGGTAGGTACTTTCTGAATCATCATTTTTATATGATTGTGGAAAACACTTTTGCACGTTTTCTTTTGCGACTTATCCTTTTGCGATGATTTTAATTTCTCTCAAAATAAAACCCCCTCGATCTCGTATGAATTGCAAATCCGAAAATGACTTTCAAGTTTGTCCACTTCAACGTACGACGTTCTCGTTGATCGCTAAAAAATGTCTTCTTCACATTACGCAACTTTATAGGATTGGGTTGGATATGAATGACAATTTATAATATATTATGTATTTTTTTAAATATCCTACAATATGTAAGTTTTATTATAAATTCTTACAAAAATTTAGTTTAGTTTAAAAAATCCGGCCCACTTCTAATACATCGGGCCCGTGAAGACAACTCTATAACTGTACAGGTCTGATCCCAATAGTCTTCAAACGAAATAAATCCGTATATTTAGGGGAGACCTGGGTGACTTGTTACACTTTGCATTTATATGCAATTTAAAAAAAAGAAGGGCTTCATTATCATACTAAAATGCGTTTCGATATAAATAATCATTTTTAAAATAGTTACACATAATTTGTAATTCCATAATTAGGATAAAAAGTTTTTTGTCACAACTGCGCCACTTGCGGGGCAAGATGAGACACATAAGGGCGTAAAAACATAATACAACACCGGTAAACGATCTTTTTGTACTTCATGTTCATTTTTAGGTACGTTTTAAATAATTTTGCTTTCACAAACTTTTTATAAATCCGCTAATTAAAATAAAAAAAACTTGAACACTTGAATATTTCATAGAATATTTTAAAATGTTCAATTTAGTTCTGGGAAAGTAATTAATAACATGTTTGTTCTCATAGTTGTCCTTGTTTCAAGACCTTAGATTAAAAATTTATATAATTGTCGTTTGTTCTTTTAGTTTTTCTTTTTATTATATGCATATCATGCTCACAATATTGCTATACCCACTTACAGAAAGAAAATCGAAACTTTTGCTTGAAAATAAATTATTGATCTTCAAAACCATAGTCAGACCGATGATGGTGTATGGTTTTCCTGTGTAGAAGAATATGTCGATAGTACTTTACAATCGCCTACAAATCGCCCAAAACCGTACGCTGAAACATTGACGTCCCACCGTGGTACAGAACGTCAACACTACACTTACAATATTTAAACGATTTGAAGAAAGAATTGTAAACTAAATCTTTCAATTCATCCGAGAACTTAAAACTTAAAACTTTAATTAAACTTTTTTATTCTCTACCTTCGCGAGGTTTTTTTATACAAACCTTTTTGTACAGCCAACACTTCATGTGGCTTAGCCTTAAAAATTTTTTTGTATATATATATATATCATTTTTAACTTTTTTTACACTATTTATGACTAAAGCCATTAAAAAATTGTGTCATTGGAATTAATAAATGGTCAGTTAGCTTCTGCTGATGACGTCTCTTAAAAAAACGTGTATTATGAAATGATTATTATTCTGAAAACTTGTTTTATTATTCAATGGTCAATAACACAATCAAGTTTTACTATATTGCAATAATTCATATTAATTACAATGTTACAATTAATAATTATTTGCAACACAATAACAAAAGACAACCGAAACACAAAAAAATACTTACTACTAGAAATAATTATTTTTTAACTGTCCACTTTAACTAATTTACTAAAATTGAAATAAGATAATGTTTAATCACCTAAATATGAACTGCGGACTAAGTGTAGTACTAGATTTGATCAAATATTGAACAGTGTTGTCCTAATGGCCACTGTCACAAATTACTTTGTCTCATTTAAACCCGGTCTCCCCAATAGCTTTTTTGTTCGACACGGACAATACAAAACGAATGTAAGGCCCATGGGCACATTTGAAACCCGTGGAATAAAAACATACTATTAAAAACCACAATAACAAAAATTAAAACTTTTATCTAAATGCGTACAAAATGCGGCTATTAAATTGTTACCACAATCGTAATAGAAAATAATATCTTTATCATCATCATCATTATCATCATCTCCGCATTAATACAACTATATAAACTTATGTAATTCATTTGCCTGGTGTTATATAATTTGACACACATATGTATGCATGTCAACCATATTTCCCGGATTTTCACTCATTTTCCGGTACACACAAATATTTGGACGTCGTACATAACTTTGCTAACGCAATTCTCGTGTATACTCGTACATATGTGTATACAACGTTATATATATATATATGAAAATTTTAATAAATATATACATATGTTAATATATAATGCAGATATATGCAGCATATGTAAAAACGCATATACTAACTATATCATACAATAAATATAATAACCTAAATGTTTGCTTAAATGTTGGATAAATGCGAAGGCTATGTAAAACTTTTCAGAAAACGATGCGCGTGGGAAATTCTAGGAGAATTGCGGCGCATTATAAGCGGGGGACGGGGTGTGGTGAACGCAGGAAAACTCATTTAAATATTCAGTATGTATAATTTAATATTTTATTCTGATAAAATATGTGAATAATCACTCATGCATAGCTGAAACTATTAAATGCATTACGTATTCATTGCACTTGTTCACACAATATATACACTTCATCACTCTTTCTCTCTCACAAACCCACACACACTTATACCCACCCACCGCCGCACACGTATATCGGCGCTTTCGTAAGTGTCACAGTGTGTGTATGTGCGAGCGAGAGTTTTCGCGCGCACTAATTCTATTTCCATACGTTTCCGGTGTGCGCGTGACGTGGCGCCAAAATATCTTCACACCCACAGACTTGAAGTATCCTAGAGCTTGCACACTGTTTTAACACTTTCCTATAAGTATAGGGTATAACAATCTATTCACATTCACACTCATATAATATATTATGTATTTATATGTATTTAGAATTGTGTTTTGTTATACTGCGCATAGACTACATAAATATATATATATATATTAAATATATATATATGCAACTTTAAAATGCACGTTCCGCTATTTGAGCGCAGCAGAGCAAAGACGTTACGTTTTGAGATATATTGCAATAAACGTGTATAAAATAATATATATACGTATAACATTTATTATATATATATATATATGTTTATCACCCCACAACGACGCGTGCAGTCTCGTTATCTCATTCACACACGAGCACTTCTTGCAATTCATTGCTTCCGAAAAGCTCGCTGCTCGTGCTCGTGCTCACCCTCGTGCGACCCGCTTTCATATCATTCTCTTTCTCTCTATCTCTTTCTTGCGCAAAAATACAAAACATAATATTATAAATGAATATTATAATATATACTATATTATACCTATATGTATAATACTATATAAATTCTCTGAGTAATAATACCTATCTCCTGGTCCAATTCCCGTGTAACTAAACAGCGTTTGTGTGTGTGTGTATGTGTGTGTGCGTCTCGGAGTTTGTACTCTCTAACCGTGTTCTATATGTACTCTGATGAGCAAGGACATATATATATATATACATTATGTGGAAGGGTGCGTGCGGATTTTGAGAGATCCCTGCGCGGGAGCGTGCACGCTTGCAGAGCATCAGCGCACGGGAATTCCCGGACGAGCAATGACTAAATTACGTTTGTTTAGCTTTTGTAGTATATAAGAGTATATGACATAGAGTAAATATATATACATATACTATACATACGTAATATATTATTAGACATTTACTCCTTAAACGGGGCACAATCGATAAGATCTGTATTTATCTCTTCATTATTATAGAGTTATAAAGATTTTTAGGGTAGATTATCGGGTCGTTTTACATATATTATATGTTAACACAAAGCATTTGCTTAAATCGTTTCCATGGGCAGTCTTTAGAAGATGCACTTAATGGGTTTCGTGACAGTTTACTGGAATCTTAAATTTGGTTCCGGAGAATTCGATATATAAGTCTATAATAAAAACAATGTTAAATTGACTCATAATTTATTGACATTTAATTAAACTAAATAAAAGCTAATGTTTAAGCTTTAAGGCAACCAATGTAAATGCATTTTTTCTGAGACATCCTACAAGAATATAAACAATAAATATATAATATTTATATAAACGTGTTTGAGATAAGCTGCTTCTTTTAATCTATATATGTTAGTGCATATTTGTGCATACTTCACTCATAAATGCATATTTTTGCATAATTTGGCCTGTTAGGAGCATATTTTAAACATTGAATAGCATTTTTTATTTTGTGGCAATTGTAAGTCTATTTGAATGATTTGTATATCCCCAATAAATACATTATTAAATTATACAAAATACACATAATATTCAGTAGATCATTTTGCAAATTTTTAAAATAACTTTTTAACCACAATGCCAATTAGTTCATGTGGTAAAAGCTTAATGAAAATTTTTAAAAATAGGGTTGTTGTGTTAGGAGAGGTTGATTTATTAGGATTTTCACCACCATAAAAAACAATATATGGAAGGAGTGGTTTAATGTTAAAAATAGACCCAATTAACATAAGTACGAGGGTAGATTGAAAAGTTTCCGGAATGGGCAAGATATAGCTCGCGTATCGCGAAATTGTTATGTCAAAACCAACAAATTTTAGTATAGCTGTCAAATTTTCAGGCAGATACGTCGTACATTTCTTGTTTACTAGGTAATTTTGTGAAACAAGTCAGGCACATTTGAAAAAATTGATAAACACGAATATCGTGCATTTTGGATTGGAAAACGGTGACGAAGATACTAGATATTTTACAGAAAGTTCATGGCACCTCCACCTTCATTTTCGATTATCAGTTTCTGGGTGGTCGTGGCCGTACAATCATCAAGGATGACCCACGCAGTGGACGGCAAAAAACGACCACAAATGCGGAAATGGTCGACAAAGTCCTTGACCACGTTAGTCTATCGTCGTTGTAAACCAATTTTTTTGCCGATTCGTGACCGTGGACGAAACATGGATCCACCACTACATACCAGATTCCAAGCAGCAGTCGAAACATTTATCCATATTTCAGGCAAATATGCTTCGAAGAATATATATTTTTTGCAAAAAAAAACAAAAATCTGTTTAAAGACTGCGTTTTCTTGCGAATCTTGCCCACTCCGGAAACTTTTCAATCTACCTCGTAAATAAGTATCATAAATAAACTATCGAAAAATCAAATATTTTGTACAAGAATGGGGTTTTAAATATATAGTTTGCCGTCTTTGAAACATCCTCTATATAAACACACTCATCCCTCAAAACATCATTTAAAAGGGGGCGATAACTCCTCCTTCTTAAGGTTTTTTTGCGTTATTTTTTCCTAATAAGGTATAAACTACCTGAACCATATCCCAAAATTGTTTAAATTTTTTTTTGATATGACCTACTACCTAAAATTGAAATCTCAAAGAATATCTTTGCATTATTTTTATTTAATTCAAATAATGCATAATGCATAATTTTAAGTGCAGGCAAAGAGTAACGTGACCATAGGTTTAATTATAATTCAAAAATTATAAGTAATTAGCATGTCAACCAAAAATATGAATTTAAAAAAACGTTTTTGGTGCCTAAAATATACATTTAAAATAATAAAATGTGCTCCAAAAACAGGAAAAGGGAAATTCATAATGGAGAACATAAATCTAATATCATACATTTCTCCCCCTACCGCTCAAACAAGAGGTAACTATTTTGTATGGAAAACTTTTTTTGGCAAACGTGGGTACAACCCTATCACATTTTTGACATGAGGATATTTTGTACTTTATCACTGAGTCTACTTTCATCAAAATATTTTCGAGATAATGGTCGTTACGTCACCCTAGAGGTGCGAAGTTCAAATCCGAGTATGGGCATGACATTTTTAGCAGTGTTGCCATTTTAGCATTTTTAATTCTAGATATGCCATTTTTGTATCTAAAAAAGCACAACAAATTTAATCTAATCTAATATCAAATACAAATACATTAAAATGAAGTACTATTGACAAAACATTTAAAAACAATAGTTTCAATTGTTTTATGTTTCATAATAAAAAAGTTTTATTCAGGCATTTTGAATAAATGGTTAATAATATCAGGAATGTTCATAATCAATAGCTAAATGCTAAACTGAACTTAGGGTGATGATCTGATGATCATTGAAAAACATTATAATGGAGTCACATTGAAGAAAAAAAACATTTAAAAACAATAGTTTCAATTGTTTTATGCTTTTAAATAAAAAAGCACATTTTCAAGCATTTTTAATCTTGCAATTTTTTAGCATTATATTTGCGGTCAATTAGCATCAATTTTCTCAAAATGGGGAGGCAACACTGTTTTTAGGGTTAGTTCAATCATAATTCTGACAAAACTAAATATGGTGTTGGTCTACATTTTAGACACAAGAACATTGTATGAAATGAAATACTAAAAACACAGTCTTCGTTTTAATGGGTCCATTTACATTTACTATTTTTTAGTATTATCAAATAGATAGTAAACTATTATAAACTGTAAGAAATATCGTTTAATGTTACGTACAAAGCCACTTTATATATTTTTTATAAATATAAATATTTTAATAATAACACAACCCCGGTAGAAGCATAGAGCTTCTTTGAACCCATTTGCCTATAGGGTTGCTTGAGGCGCCTTTTGTGTCAATTTGTGGAATTTACAAATTTGGACACTATATATTATCCAAAATTTAATTATTAAAACTTTTTTTTGTGTATACATCTGTGTTAACTTTTGCATCAACATGTACACATAACCTTATAATTACACTTGTTTTACAAACTTCTTTCACGAAAACTGTGCCTCTAATGGTGACAGGCAAACTATACCTTGTAAAAATCTCCCAAAATCACTTTTCTCGCTTCTTCTCTTGTGTTTTTGTTAAATAAAGGAAGAGAGCTGCGCTTGCGCAGCACATGATTGCTGAAAATGTTTTGGGGTCTATTTCATGCCGCCATTTAAAAATTAAAATAAATGGCAGCTCAACTGTTTTTGGTTTACTATTATTATTTTATATTATTATTTTACAGGGTGTCCCAAATTATTATTTTTAAAATTTATTTTAATATGTAGAATAGATTAAAAAAATTCCGACAATTGATTTTAACGCGGAAAACTTTAATAGGCATTAACAAGAATCCAGTAAAGGGTGTTCTTGTCATTTTTTAAAATTCTAAATAGTACAGAAATTACAACTGTATTTTGTGGTGGGCAGTTTTTTAAATTGTTTTTTAATGTTTTTGATTATACATATATTGAATATAATCAAAAAAAACAGGCAGAAAAAACTATTGATCCTTATCAAAACCGCTGCGCTTTCAATATTAACCGATTGCATTGTTTTGTTGTCGTTGAAGAACTTTTAAAATACAAATATTGTTGTTGCTGGCAAATATATTTTTTGTGTATTTTATAAGTAAAATACCAATATCTTATAAACGTCAAATATGATTTTTTCTCCAATAATCGGAAATCTAATTTACAAGGTCTACCAGAATTACCAGACTTATTAGTTTGGAGAAAGGCGACGCGATTTAAAACCCCTTCCCATCCAGACGATTTTTTAGACTTATCAAGAATCTGGTAATCTTATTAGTCGGCTAATGGTGTGTCAGCCAGTCGTATTAGTTGGCTAATCGTATTTTAGTCGGCTAATCGTTTGTCGGCTTATCGTATTTTAGTCGGCTAATCGTGTGTCGGCTAATAGTGTGTCGGCTAATCGTATTAGTTGGTTAATCGTATTTTAGTCGGCTAATCGTTTTAGTCGGCTAATCATATTAGTTGGTTAATCGTTTCGGCCAAATGAGGCACATCGGACTATGTATTTACACGCTCTGTAAAGCTTAAATAAAGTTTGACCTAAAATCACACTTCGTCGCGCACACTTCGGCGTGCACATTTCGGCGCCCACACTTCGGCGAGCACATTTCGGCGCGTAGCATTTTGGAGCGCACATTTCGGCGCCCACAATTCGGCGCGTGAATATATGATGTATAATGGCTTAAAAATGTTGTGGTCATGTAGTACTATTCTACTTCCCAGAATCTATTCATTTTTGTGTTTCTCGCGACGATTTTGTATAATATCCCAGAAAAACTCACACGCGCACTGTCTCACTGACATATGTTCGCGCCGAAATGTGCGCGCCGAAATTCTACTCGCCGAAATGTGCTCGACGAAGTGTGGGCGCCGAAACAGACGCAAACCCTAAAATTCAAAGGAAACAAGTATGTAATTGTAAAATATTCAAAAATTATCATTTAAAAAAAACGTGTTTTATTTATCAATTCATTTGACATTTATTTTAAATTAAACAACAAAAAAATTGTGATGTTTTCTGTCCAAAGTGGAAAACGATGCAAATTATATTCAAAATCATTATTTACTATTACTTTTTCTTTATTTAATAAAGCCCTGACACATAAAATCATTCTATATAAATATTATAATTATTTTTAAAGAACATAAGAAGGTTAAAAGAATTGCTTGTAAATCTTTTAGATCTGAACTTTTCTGGACTTACAAATGTTTGTACACGCTTCTGTTTTTTGTCCGTCCGTTATCCGCATTCCGGGTATTTATCATGTGTCAGCACAGAGGTTACTTTAAAGGACTTATATATAAACCAACATAAGTTCCTTTGATTATTATGTTTATGTTTAAACGCACAAGAGTATAATATCAAAAAACGCTGAATTTAAACTACTTAACCGCGTGTGTCCTCTCTGTCCTCTTTCCTTTTATATATAGTATTATATCTATTATTCTACAATTCATTCATCTGTATAGAGAAAACCTCTCCTTTCTACGGCAGAAAATACTTTACAGGCTTTTATACATTTGAATGGACTTAATACAAATCTTTTTGAAAGGAAATCATTTTGATGTTTACTTGGATAAATACTCGTATATAGTAATATTGCTCGCTCGTTTGCCGTCGCAGTTTGTATGACCGCAGTCACTCAAAACCGATTTCCAGGGTGGAGTGTATATTGTATAAGTAGTTTCGCTTCCTCTGTATAAGTATATTATATACAAGTATACTGACGTGTATATAAATATTTATGATTTTGGTATTAGTGAAGCTTTTCCAGCTTTACCCCAACTTTTACGCCGTTTTGCCAGAGCTCATACAACTACATACATATTATATCGAACACAAAAGTATTATACGCCAAAGAAGCGTATAGAATCGGCTTCTGTCAAACCTAAATGAAACATATACAAAAAGTATCTATATATTACGTACATATAAGTTGCGGTATAGAGCCTTTTAGATTGATGTGTTACGGTAATCATGTCATCGTCTTTGTTGGGGCACAAGCGTACGAATATATTATACACACATGTATGCATTTGTGGTGGGGTGTGTCTGTGTTGGAGTATTTTGCATAAATAATATAGGAAACCTATAGCTTCTATGTATTGATAGCAGAGAATATACTGCGTACGAATGGAAATGAGAAAAATAATCGCTTGGAATGACGTTGGATGCAGAATGGCAGAATGGAAACGGTTCGTTTGAATTGCACATCTCGTGTGCGCGCTAAAGGAAATTTGGCTTTATATGCAAACATGCGAGAGACAGAGAGAGTGTGTTACTCTCATGCGGTTTCGGTTAAATATTTATTTAGCAAAAACCTCATTGCATGTGTGTGTGTGTATATTATATATACATACACATCCCCTTGAATAATGTCCATTCTCTAATTTTCAGAATATTGTAATTTTCGTTTCGTAAAATCGAATGTTCGCAGAATTTGAAAATGTTCATATTGTGTTGCCTTCTGAAAATGCGTTTTGTAGAAAACATAAATATAGTTTATATTAAAGGAATTCTACTGTGGCAAAGTATTGAGCGTGGGCTCTACTACTAGACGTGGGCGATATATATTGGTGCAAACTAAATAAATGCATTTAACCTTTTCTGAGCTTTATTAACACTGAATTTTATTCCCACACAAACATTTTGCAAATACAATTTGACCTTTGCTGCGAAATTCATGTTAATCTAATATAAATAATAAATATATGAAATATACACCCACACAACGTTGGCGACGCATACTCACACAGCACCTACTTGAAATACTATACTCCAGTAAATGTATATGTATGTATATATATATTATCACGGCACCACACATTTCCTTAAAATATCTCACTTTGACTTTATTACATGTATATTTGTCAAAATAATGTAACACAATAAGCGATACACAACACAACATATAAATCTACTTCGGAGTACAGCAACCTCGACCCACCCCTTAAAAAAAGTATACTAAACAACCCTACACAAAAACACACCACATTTTTATGCCATAAAAATCACTATAACATATCACACACATTCGTTTCTTCGCAGTTACATTGTCGACAATTTGATATGCGAGACGAATGTGAGTGTGTGTGTGTGCGCTCAATATATATATAAAAAAGGGTGAAACGTAAAAATCTTTTTAAATTTCGCATTCAATGAAAAGAATCGCGCGTGTGGTTTTTGTATATGTATATGTGAAGAATGTGGGCGCTGCGGCGCGGCCGTGTGGTGTGTATTTAAGGAGGAGTATGAGAAAGACAATTTCTTTAACGGATCTCTTTTTGTTGGCGGGTTCGACGTGCGGTTGCGGAACGCATATATGAGAGAATGCTATATAGAGCGATGCTCGGGGATGCTCGGGGGTGGATTCCTCGGTCCGCAGAGACGTAAATCAACGCTGTACTGCCACTGCTAGAATAATACACTTTCATTTGTTTTATTGCAATCTGATATTACATGTTTTTTTTACGATTTCTTCGAAGAAGAACGCAACGTTTCCAATGTTCGTTTATTGAACCGCGTTGCAATTTATTAGCGATGTGATTTAAAAAAAAAAACTAAATTAAATATATTTAATTGTTGTGAATAGTAAACAAGATAGGCCATTTAATTTATTATTTTAATTTTAATAGTTTTTAGTTTGGGTGCGCGTCACAATTTCTAGCGACACAATTTTTTTTTATTTTTTCTTCATATAAAAAATTAATGTCAAAAAATATTGTGAAATTGTGACGCGACACAATTTCTATTTGCCTTCTAGCAATTTAATTTTAGAAATTCTGTCGCGACATAATTTCCTGTTTATGATTTTAAAGGATTGTGATGCGATATAATTTCTGAATTTAAATTGAAATGGAAATGTATCGTGTCAGAATTTTTCAACAAAATAATTTCATTAAAAAACAAGTGAAGAGGACTAGCAAAAACTATATTATCATTTACAAAAAATAATTCTATTAGTTTTTGAAAGTTTGGCATTTTTAAATTCTGGCGCGACATAATCTCTAAAAAATCACATATAGGAAATTATGACGCAAAAGAATTTCTGAAGTTAAATTGAAATTTAGACAAAAAGAAATTCAGTCGCGTCAAAATTTCTTTATTGTTTCCTATATCAGAAATTCTCACACGTTAGTATTTCTAAATTTTGGTTTAGAAATTGTGTCGCCAGAAATTGTGCATTGCTGCACCGGTAGTTTCTATTCGCCAAATGCAACGAAGTGGGCGACACTATGCGGTAGTTTTTGAAGCTTGATTTGACAGCAAAAAACAAGGATAATGGTATGAAAATTAAAATAAATAGGTCGATTTGACTTCTAAAATCGAGGATAAAACGCGCCACCTACAGTTCTTGCTATTCGCCAATATACAGGTTAAATCATACATCGATAGACAAACTTCGTATACGTATTCCATACATACAAATAAAATGTACCCATTTGAAAAAAGTGTTTCGGTTTCGGCCGGAAATCATTTATATTAATGTAACTTTTTAGCCACCCGTTTTTTTAGGCTTTTTGAATAGGTATTTCCGAGACCTTTCAGATAGGTTATCACATTTTGCCCAGTAAAGCTTTTTTTAAGTACAATACAACCAAGTGTCAACTTATCTGAAAGGTCTACTAAACAATACGAATCCAAGTAGCCTAAAATAAAAAAAACCAAACGAGTGTCTAATAAGTTACATTCATTTAAAAGAGTCCTGATCGAAAACCGGAATTTTTTCTCAAATGGCTACCATTTCCTAAGAAAGCGATTTTCGACAAAATTGTATTTATATATGTTTTGTCTTGAATTGATTAAAAATTGACCAAAATACGTATACGAAGTTTGTCTATAGATGTATGTTTCACCCTGAATATATATTTTTTAATTTTTAATAAAATATGTTAAACGTGGAGCAAATATCCAACTGACATTTATTAAACATATTTTTTATATAATAACAAGTAAATATATAATTTATGTAAAAAAGCTCCTTTTCCATTGTAAAAAGTAAAATAAAAAAAGAATAATCAAAATTAAAAATATGAGTCAAACAAAAATAACAAAAAGTACAAATTACTAATAAAAAAATTGAAAACGAAATTGAAGATAAAAATTTAGGATAAAAACTCGCATTACAATCCGCCCAAACACCGATCCAACAGCGGTTGTCCATTATGCTTAACAAGACAATAATTGTTGTGGTATTGCTACACTCTGAGCACATTCTTGTACAACTTTTCTAAGGATTATGAATTATTTTAAAGATTGAGTGTTTGGCCAAAACGCCTCACGGGATAGCCTAAGATCTAAAATTACTGGAAACAGTGGCGTTTTTAGGCGATGGCAGCTAATATAGGAGCCATATAAAATATCTACACATAAATAACTAATTTCACGTTGGATTTATTTTCGTGTAATCTGGTCCTTTTTATTTTATTATTTAAAACGTATTAACATTGTAATTAAGAACTCAAAAGTTAAAAAACAGTTTGTTGTTAGTTTGACGAGAACGAGAACACAATGGGTCAAAATTGAGAACTGCGTGCGTTTGTCTCTTAACCTAAGAGGCGTATATTTTAGAAATTATTATAATCCTATTGTTTTACTACTTTATTTCTGTTTGTATGACAGATGCTTTGATGTTTGTCTTATGATAATATAAATATAGTGTTCTTGTACCGTGAAAAATTAGGTAAATTCTTTTTTATTTATTAAAAGGAACTTAAAAAAATGCATTAAACGGAATTAAAAAAATAAAGAAGTAAAAGTATACCCTGTAAGTGTAAATAGTAATTTAACTTATTATATAAATGTTCCAAATACAAAAAAAATCTTACTCGATCTCCGAGATACTGAGAGAGATTATAATGATTATAAAAGATACGTTTCTTAGATAAAGAGATGGGAGCTTAAATGTCCCAATTTGGACCAATTGTGCTCTTTCGTTCCACTGTATGAGTACGGATTTAAATACCTCTATTTTGGCTATTTTCACTACTTGATTTTTGAGTGTTTGTTCTATTAAGCTCAAGGAATTACGTAACTTCACCAAGAGAGAGAGAGACCACTACATTGCTTTGACTTGAATTACACCTGCCCGCTTTGAAGTGATGTAGTTTATGTTAAAGAAACTGGCTGTGGTAACTTGTTGGCATATCGTCGGTTGATAAGAATGGCCGACACCTTGGTAGCCTCTGTTGTGGATGATTTCACTAATAAGACTTTGGGATTTGCTGTTAAGCTACATGGGTTTATAATTTTAATTGATAATGATATTTAAAAAAGAGTTTTGGCCAACTAAATAGGGATAAATACTCCACTGTGTGTTGGTTGGAAGTTTGCCTTTTCTTTTGATGAGGATAATAATAGAAAAATGCATATATCAATATGATAGATAGATATATAAGAATAGATAGATAATGTGGGAGTGTCTGAAATGCGTGATTTAGGTGTTTTCTTTGATGGAAAGTTATCATTTAGCAAAGATGTCAACTGAACAATTTCAAAGGCTTATTCCATGCTCGTTTTCATGAAACGAATCTGCACTCAATCTCGTAGACTTAAAAGCACTAAAAAGCGTGTATTGTGCTCTTGTAAGATTACATTAAAAATACGGATCAGTTGTATGGAATCCACGTTACACAGTTCTAATAGATTGGAATCTAAATCTATACAGAAAAAATGTATTCTGCTTTCAATAAAATTAGTTTTAACTCACTTAAATCGTCAGCCGAACGGTTTGGCATAAATACAATGTTGATAAACTGGATGATCAACATGCT
>JAAAKO020023587.1:0-14536 GCA_010015015.2 Bolitophila cinerea | reverse complement strand
ATAAGACATAAATTTGTGTGCCCCACATCTAGCAAGCGACTTAGTTCTGCGGTCGCTGCTTTGCTGTGTTGCAAGTTAATTTGAATAATCCTAATCTATTCTATCTGATGTGAAAACATATGATGATAAACAATATTTTTTTTATCAACAATTAAAACCTATTTTTAAAGTTATATAGTTTTGTCCGCAAAATAATAAGTCGACAGCACTGTGCGTGTGCGCCCGCCGTACCGCACACGAGTTTATGTCACATGAAAGCATAACAAACCCTGAGAACGGTTTTCCACAGACCGGAAGCTTTCTCATATTTAAATACATATATCCTTTGGACCTTTCTACAAATCGATACACATAAATATATAATATATATATTGAATAATGTATATATATATATATATATATATATTTATTACACACACAGCATCAGGTTTTGTTATTAAAAAGCCACTTTAGCATAAGCCATTTGTTGATGGTTTTGATGTGTATACGATAAACATATTTCCAAGTAGAAAATAAATAGTTTAAAAGTATATCCTTCTTAGATTAGTTGCCATTTCCCCAATCTGTCTTACCAAGCGTTTTAGCTATGTCTCTTTGTTTTGTATTCATTTTGTATTCAATTCTATTCTGGATGCTAAGATAACAAATATGCTTCCATGGACATTTAATTGTGGACATTGAAACCACTTTTTCATTACCCAATATGTCGCTGTGGGCCGGAATCCGAAACGCAGTTTTCTCAAACTCGAAATCCGATTCCTTTTATGGTCGCAAAAAGAATTTAATTATATGAATATAATGTGCATATATTTCACATATATTTCATTGAATATTCTTTGAGCAATTGAGCATCCCAATATTCCTCAAAGCTGAAATTCTTGTTTGACACACGCAAACACACACACACACACACACACACGCACTCTGAAAAATAGCTTTCAATTCTAAGAATATATTATACATACTTCTACAGAGCAATATACACATAAAACGTATTATGCACAACTGGGAAATTCCTTTGAGTATACAGTTATTATGTGAAAATGGTTTTATAAAGTAAAATGCCCGACATTAAAAGACGTATTGCATATTTATATGATCAATATTATTCATATATGTTTGTGAAATGTAAACGTATGCACATAAGTCGTGAATAATACATTTTTTAGACATTACGGAAATACTAAATATACAATTTTCCAGGGACAGTCCAACTTTTTTTAAATATGGGAACACTTAACTGATTTGGAACACATTTTTAAAACATATTTTGGCGATGTTCTGAGTATAAATATAAATTTAAATATCACAATGTGACCATTTTTACTGGGTACAAATTGCAAAATTATAATTTAAAAAAAAACATAGTCACTTTTTGTCACCGATTTGTACACATTTTCGGAGGAGCCTTTACCAATTAATTTTTGGAACTCCGCAATAGTATGGCTGTTTGCGACATTCTTTACCTTCAAAAAATGATTTTTATATTTTTTACCCCTCTTACTTCTCCCCATATACACACAAAAACAAAAAATATCTTTTCGCAACTATATCCCTAAAATTTCATTCATCTTTATTTTAAATTATATGTATAAAAATTACCTATCGATTGATACCCTAAAACCCACTCTACCTACTGAACTACTTACATTATAAAATGAAATAGTTTTTTAGGAGGTTCTATAAAAATAGTTATAAGAAAATGAATGTTAATTATTATACAAATAAACTTAAATAAAAAAACCTTCCACCCCTAAGTGGATGATTTCCTAAAAATAAAACTTAGTGATTAAGGCTCGGGAAGGGGCCTGAAGGTTGGGGGGTTGGGGTTTTTTCGACACCCATTTCCTGACCCAGCTCAAATTTGGCACATATACTCGTTGGCACCAGACTTAATTTCTTTTTTTAAATTAAAAAGTATAAGACGCACGGAATTTACTAAAAAACGGAATATATTTTATTTCTCGTAATGCATACAATAAGGTTATGTTATTTTTAGTAGTTTTCGGAATGATGAATTTTATTGGAATGACAGTTCGAATACCAACCTACAAATGACATATGTTTTACACTTGTCAAACGGTCAACTGAGTGCATATCGGAAAACAATGTCATCCGTCACTTTTAAGGAAGATTCTGCTTTTTGAAGCATTAAATGGACGGCGAGTCAATTCCAGATTTGACTGAAATTATCATTAATTTGTGACTTGGGAAGATGTGATAGCTGGAGGTCTTTCTTTCAAGGGTGCAGCTCTATATAGAAGGAACCCTTTTACGCCAACAAGAAGTTTTTTTAGCTGCGTTACTACTTACATAGATCACATAATACTATTTTACAAGAATTTTCATAGCTGGATTTTCATGGACTTTTTCTAATTTTTTTAAGTGTAAATTCCAAATATGCCAAAAAAAAATTACGAATTATTTTTGAGATGTTTTTTAGAGAGAGAGGAAGAGAGAGGGTGATAGTGAGACAGAGAGAGAGAAGGAGATAGAGAGTGAGAGAGAGAGCGAGATAGAGGGAAGAAGTGATAAAGAGAGTGATACCGAGAGAGAGGAAGATAGATATAGAGAAAAATACATGCCTATCCCTTTCTCTTTCTCTCTCTGTCTCCCCTTTATATCTCTTGTTCAAGTTGGATACAAATATATGTACTTTGTTAGCGGAGTTTTTTTAACATTCATTTTAAAAAAACTTTTCTGTCCCCAAAATTTAATTGGTTCTTTTTAATATATTTTTAAAAAATATTTTTAAGTGGAGTGAACATATTTTTTAGGAACATTTTTTGTATACATTTTCCATGTTTCTAAAAAATATGTACACTCTCTACTTAAAAATATTTGTTTAAAATATATTAAAAAGAACCAAATTAAATTTGGGGCCTCTTAAAAAAGAACGAATAAACATTTTTGACGATAGTAAATTTTATTAAATCTAATTCGAAAAAAAGGTATGAAAATATGAGCAAATAACTGAAAAGTGTTTTTTGAGGATCACAAATATAATTATTTAGAGCAAAACGGTTGACGTTTTTTCAATCTACGCCCAAAAAAAATAGAGAAAAGTCAATGAGAAAAGATATATTTTATTTAGAAACTACTGAGTGAAATAGATTATAGTAGATATAATAAATATCATGAAAGTGATGCAGAGCTTTTCGAACTGGTATAAGAATGTATTTTCTAGTCACTTCTTTTTATAGCTGAGCTGATGACGTCCTTGTATAAATACTCTGTAAGCCCTAGTGGTCGCAGAATCAAATGGGGATTGTATGACTCTATTTAAGATGTAGAATACTTTGACGATGTTTGCTGACGATGCAATGCTGCATAATCTAACCAAATCTATAGGATCAGTCTCCCTTCAACGCAGTGATTTTAATTAAAACGGTTCAACAGCTTCAAAGCTTAGCCTTTTGTTACGCTCCACTCAACTGTCAAAACGAACGAACTTATTCGACTTTAATATGAATACGATATTTTTTACGGAAGCTAAACTTTGAACTTTCAATTACTTCTTGGGCATTAGATGGAGATGTTTGTTGCATAGTATGACCCAGTTTTTGCGTTTATCCTCTAGGAATTCCAGTCCTTTATTAGCTGTTGTTAGTCAAGGGATAGCAAAGCTTCTTTCAATGTCGTCAGTACCGTCTGCGTTTGAAATATTAATTTCCGATTTTATTGTAGTGTACATCTTTCGTGCTTATATAAGTCTACAAACACTTTATGGTACACGTCAAAATCATTTTCTTAGAATGAAGACCCATAAGTATTCCCTTGTGGGCCGGCTTATTTCATACAAATATTCCTGTTGTGTTCCAGGAAGTCATTTATGATTCCACAATGCAACAGTTCCTTAGCGTCCATGTTTTATCAACTTTTTTAGACAATGATGAAGTGATGTGATATTTTAAGTTAAATTGTAAAATAAGAAGGTATCAACAAAATAGTGTATAACACATCGGTATATTCGTAGGACGACTCAGAGATGGCGGCTTCAATGAATAGTCCATATTATTTATCAAAAGTGCCAACCTTCAAATGATTGTCTTATGACATTCCAATTATTAGTTCACAAGTTACAGTGGTTTAAGTTACGCTACTTTTGTTTTTTCAGAAACAATGGATTCAAAGCTATTTCGTGTGAAAAAAACACCATTGAAGCCAAAAATCTGGCTTGATAAGTGCTATACGGACTCTACTCCGTCTCTAGACAGATGGTTGAGAAATGGTTTAGTGACTTTAAACGCGGCCGTACAGACACCGATGAGGCTGAACGTTCTGGATGGCCAAAAGACAACAGGAAACATCAAAAAAGTCCACAAAATATTTTTTTTAAATCGCAAAGTGAAGTTAAAGGAGATAGGTGACACCTTAAATATATCATCAAAGTCCACTTTATTTTGTATAACCATTTGTCCTAAAGAATGCTGTGTTCGAGGTGAGTGCCGCGTTTGCTCGCAGTGGATTTAATACAACAGTATCGATAACTCTGAGAGCTGTTTGGAGCTATTTCGGCGTAAAAAAGGTTTTTTCATGCGGTTTGTGTCAATGGACAAAACTTGGATTCACCACTACACGTTAGAGTCAAAACGGCAGTTAGCTCAATGGACTGGGGCCGGCAAAGCGCGTTCGAAGCGGAAAATTACCCAAATTTTAGCTGGAACGGTTATGGTGTCTGTATTTTGAAATACGCGTGGAATTGTGATTATTAAATATCTCGAAATAGGCAATGTCGTCAATAGCGCACGATACATGGCCCAACTGGTAAGTTTCAAGGAGGAAATGGCAATACAACAAAATCGAAGAAGAAGAAAATCTTGTGTCACAAGTCCATCAGAACGATGCAAAAATTCAAGAATTAGGATTCGAATTGATACCGCACCCACCGTATAGTCCAGATCTGACGATTAGACTGCCACCTGTTCGCAGACTTTAAAAAAATGCTCGCCGGAAAAAGATTTGGCTCGAATGAGGAAGTCATCGCTGAAACTGAGACATATTTTGAGGAAAAAGATAAATCCTAATACAAAAAGGGTATGGAAATGTTAGAGCGCCGTTGGGCTGACCTCGAGGCTGACTGTACTACACTTGATGAAAATAATGTTGATCATTCATCAATTTTTGCCCGAAAAAAATATTGTTTAATTGGACTACGGACTTATCTACCGATGTGTTAAACTTTAGTTGAAGAATTCTAAAATTCATCATGGTTTTTATCAATATCAAACGTTCGCCTTTTTACATGATCTCACAACTCTTTGATTTTATACATTGCACGATGAATAATAAGATTATAATCTCCATATAATCTTAATAAAACCATAGAAATTTGTATTACTTTAAATCATATTTATTTGCGAGATCACCACCGGCATAATTTTACACATTCTCCGTAACATTCAGATAATCAATGGTTGTGCAGCGTTTCTTCTCTTTTGAATTCGTGCGAAATTCAAAGACACCGCCATGCTGTAAGACTATTCCTTCCTGACACAGTGCTCGATTTCCAAAGCTACAGATGCCAATGTTCTCCTCATAGTTTATCTCCAGCCGATGCCATACATACGGCATCAATAAAACGGTCTTCGGAAGGGTTATCTCAATCACAACAGCTTCTTCACTTATTGCAAAGAGAACACTGTCTTGAAAAATAATATTGTTCAATATACGAACGGATACGCGAATCGCCTTATCGACGGGCGGTCCGAGCACACCGAGTCCGTGTAGGGTACATGGTACCGTTGTTCTAAACTCTAGAAATTGCCAATAGTTGTTGTACTCCACGATAGACACCGCGGATTGTTTATGGCATGTTTCAGCGAAGGGTTTACACTGTGTCATAAATCTAACGAGTTTATTTGGTGGACATGTATTGTTCTTTTTCATTTAATTAATAAACACGTGACTGCTGAGAAATTTCTTAGGTTTTTTCAATGAATAGTAGTAAGTGTATAGACACAACACACAACTGAACTTATATAATATATTGAACATTCAAGATGAAGATTCAACTGTTCAAGATTCATTTCGACACTAAATTTTGTGTGTCGTGTCTCGTGTGTTTTTTGTATCCCCTCTTTGCTCATTGTACTCTGTATTGTATACTGATATAGTTCAAGAATACTATATGATTATCTCTTTACTCTTTCTATCCGGTCAGCTCAGAGCATCTATATCTATACTCATAAAATATGTATGTATGCAAATTATATATGATCCGTTTGAATGTATTGTATGCTAGCAAACATTCTGCAAAAACCGGTATGTACGCGTATCATATAAAGATAGGCTGCTATCTGCTATTATTGTCTGTCCTTTTCGCACTTACACGAAAGTGAGTTTAAAATGTGTGAGTTTTTTGTGATCGTCATGTTCGGTCCTCTTATATATACATAGGTCTCTTTCACACTTATTGAAAATATAGCAATATTTGTTTTTTTTTATGATTCCTGCCTCTTATGTGCCAAATTTTAACGCCGATTCCAAGACAATGTACGAGTCGTTGGTTATGTGATCGTCGTGTCGTGCTCAGAAATATACAGTGCAGCCGACCATTATTTTCCAAGTGGGCGCAAGCCGCTAAGATCAATCGAATCTAATCGAGTTTTTTTCTTTTAACTGAAGGGTGCAGTGAATTTTTCTCAAGGGACCTAATCTCAGGGCGATTGTGCATTATCGCAAAAGAGTACTTTGCTGTTGTTTTAAACAAAATAGATTTAACGTCAGGAAAATATCACATTTTACTCTCATGAAAAATCTTGATAATAATGCACAAGCAGACTGTGACTTATTCTCAAGTGTATTAAC
This sequence comes from Bolitophila cinerea, assembly GCA_010015015.2. Classification (NCBI taxonomy): domain Eukaryota; kingdom Metazoa; phylum Arthropoda; class Insecta; order Diptera; family Mycetophilidae; genus Bolitophila; species Bolitophila cinerea. The sequence goes on along the minus strand of JAAAKO020023587.1, from coordinate 7,726 downwards.
GTCATTAAAAATCCAAAGAATAAGTCCGCCTTTGCATTCATATTTTTTCCCGACACAAACAATTGATAGAAATATTCAAAAAGGTGCTTTTGCTCACTATTCCACATTCCTCAATTCGCCATTTTCAACCTCCTATTAAAGCAGCCGTATTTTGAGTAAGTCACTAGTGACCCACTATTTTTTTTAATCTAATCGAGTTACTTTCAGTCAGTAAAAAATATCTGTAGTATATTTAGGAACAACATTTTACGGGCGTATGAAAACTCACTCGATTTAACTCGATTCGACTCGATTGCTCTTACAGACTTGAACTACTGTTTGAATTTGGTGAAGAAATAATAATGGCAAAAATTGGGTTCAAAGTATCAAAACTGCTTTCGATCGTCGTTAACACACCGAAATCAGAGTGCCAGAAAATAAATTTAATAATCTAGTTTTATCTCAGTCAAGTTCAAATTAGTCTAAATGAGACTAAAAGTTGCGTTCTTAGAGGAAAATATATCCTTTATCTTTTGGCTATTTCCTATATCATATGATTTTAAACTATATCCATTTCCTCAACCCTTGCAAGTGGTTCCTTGGCCCAACAAAACCCTCCAAGATCCATTACTTTTTAGGTAAAAAAAATAAAAACATAGACAGTATTTTAGACAGTCTTTTAGACAGTCTTTTTGACAGTTTTTTTGACAGTTTTTAGACAGTATTGCAGAAAATCTTTTAACACTTTTTTAGACAGTTCTTTAAAAGTTTGTTATACGGTCTTTTAGAAGTCTTTCAGGCAGTATTTTAGAAAGTATTTTAAACAGTTTGTTATACAGTCTTTCTATAGTCTTATAGAGATTCTTTGAGACTGTTTTCAAAGTCTTTTAGAAAATCTAATAGACAGTCTTTGAGACAGCATTTTAAAATGTCTAATAATCTTTTAGACAATTTTTAGACAGTTTTTAAGACTGTATTTAAATAAAACCTTTTATACAGAAAGTTCTTTAGACTTTAGCTTGTTTTTTGATTATTTTATTGATAATCTACTTTTTTCCGAACATTTTGGTACTTCTGAATTAAACATTCGTATCTACGGACAAGTTCAAACTTTTCAATATTATTATACAAGATGTTTGTGATGTTTGCGTTTATTATGTCTGCGCTAGTTATAATATTTTTTCACCGTGTTGGTGAACATGTTTAATCACGTTCTCCGAACTAACAAATGACTCCATAGCTGCCACACAGCTATTTTGCCGATTGGCATCATACTTATGACAATCTTGTAAGCTGACGTAAGCAGCATCGTTAAACAGCATTTTTACGCGAAATAAATCAAACGAAAAAGTCGAAATGTGCCTTTCTCCCCGTGGCTCTTTTGTCCCATTCTACTCTACAGAGTTTCTTCCCAAATTGACTCAAATGAGTTACACATGTTTTGCCGAAACTGTAATTAGTAATTACATAAGGAAAATAAACAAATATGCCAAATTGTACCGTCGTGTGTTTATCACATTTATTACCAAATTGTTCTATATGCTATGAAATCACGATAACACTTTACCATTCATATATACAAATAAACAAATACAAACTAATTTTGAATTCAAAATATGGTAGCATATGGTGCACCTGTAACTACATATGTTCATGTGCTCGTATACGTGCGTTGCATCCCCCAGCAAATTTCAAGGGTCGTTTCCCGTATAATTTCCGTTGAACAGGATAATTTACTATTTTCCACATAAATAACAAACGAAGGAGCCATGAGAAATGGCTGTGAACTGAAAAACCGATGCCGGAGCATGCTTTATGTGGCGTACCGCCACCGCCAGCGCGGCTCCGGCGCCGTCCGCCACTAGCATTCAACAGAGAGAAAGCATGGAATACGAAATGGCCAAACTAGATTCGAAACCAGTATACCTAACTGCGCTACAAAATAGAGAGATGAGGTTTTTCCAGTAAATAACCATATAAGGCGAGTGGCTCATATATATTTGCATATTTTATGTGGATACAAACAAAACATGTGTGCACTTCGTTTGAAACACAAATAGCATACTGGAGCGATAATAAAACCTGCGCTGGGACGCACCAGGACAGAGGATGACCTGTGTCCATCATATTTTGGCATTATGTTTATATACCTTTAGGGACCTATATGCGTGCATATATGAGACATGGAACGTTTCTAACAAATACGCAAATTGCTGGTCAAATTTATAATTGGTTTTGAATTTTGCAAAACGAGAAGCAGGTGTAAGACCTATATCAAAACAGATGACATAACCCGTTTTGCATGAATTCAAATACAATATTGGAATTAAAGAATCACCATTTTTCTTTAACAGTTCCTCTATAATGCTCCTCATAAAGCTCTTTAAAGATGCAAAAAAGCCTGTAAGTTCGAGTTGTATTGACTTTTGCTAGAGAGCACTCCTTAACTTTGCTATATTGCTACTTTTTCAAAGCTGTAAAACGGGACTTGGTTTTTGTTAAAGATGTGATTTTTACTCTTCTATCTAATATCAATGACATAACCAAAATAAAAAATAAAGAAGAACCTCTTAGTTTTGGTTTTAGTTTCTCCCTTTTGGCTAATTTTTAGTGCTTCCTGAATCTCTCGTTAAATCAAATGTCCAAATTAACTCAAACAGTACATTAACCCTTAATGTATACATTCCAGATGGGTGGCTTTTACGCGTTCCTGATCCTCACAGATTCGGGATTCTTTCAGCAGGATTTGATATCATGGACAAACATGTTACTTTTAATTTTATTACTGTGGCCTATAAAACAGTGAATGGTATATATAAGCTTATAATAACAAAAATCTATTAATCATTTTTTTTAAATCTTTCAAAACATTTTTCTACCACAATCGTTGGTTTTGGTGTAATTTTTTTCTGTCAGAGATAGCATTAGATGACAAACGTCCCTCGACACTGTTGATGGAGATGTCACAACTTTGGCACGTCAAGCAGACAAGATGGCAGAGGTTAATCCCTCTCATGCTATTAACGAAATCAATCCAATCAAGAAATCGACTATCGAGGATAATATTGAAGAGTTATCTAGACAAATGAATGACATGAAAGTATACATTCAACAGATTCAATTCCATAATCGACATGAGTTAAGAGGGCGCAAAAACTTTTCAGAAAATTCCAACCGCACCCGCAGCAAAAGTCGCGGACCTCAAGTTTCAAAACAGAACCAAGAAATATATGATGTACTTTGCTATTATCATCAACGGTTTTGAACTGAAGCAAAACGATGCAAAACACCCTGTGATATGTCGTCGTGACTAATCCAAAAACGGAATGACCGATTGTTAGACGCGACAAACGCAATCGGTCACACAGCATCAAGTCGCCTTTTTATTTCAGATCGGGTCAACGGAACCAGATTCCTGATTGACACTGGCGCAGACATCTCGGTAATTCCGCCTTCTAAAGCACAAAAGAAATCTCCTACTAGTTCAAACCTTTTCGTTGCAAACGGCACAACAATAACCACATATGGGGAAAAACTAGAAAAAAAGTTGTTGGGTTTTCACAATCGCTAAAGTAAATCAACCTATCATCGGAGCGGATTTCCTACGACATTTCGATCTTTTGGTCCATTTGAAAAGAAAGCGTTTGAGAGACAACACAACTCACCTTGAGGCAATTTGCGTTATGTCTCACAGCAACATCCAACCAACCATTATAAAAGCATCCCTTGAGGAAGGATCAGCGACATCGGCAAACAAACCGTCAAGTTATTACGTCACCGAGTTAGCGCTTATGGCATACAAACTCTCGAGGAGAAGATCGAGACTACCGTGAACTTCACAAAACCGTAGATGGTTCATCAATTGAAGCGTTTCCTAGCAATGTTGAACGTCTACAAGCGATTCCTGCCAAATACCTGTGAAGTTCAACGAGAACTGCAGGTGTTTCTTCAAGGTAATAAAAAAGTGATAGAACAAAGATCGAGTGGACAGATGCAACAACAACTGCGTTTGAAAGATGTAAAAAAGACCTTGCACAAGCAACGCTACTAGCGCATCCGTCACACGAAGCTCCGCTTGTCCTGACAGTGCGCTATGGGCGCGGCTCTGCAGCAGGTAGTTAAATCTTCACTCCAACCATTATTTTTTTTTCCAAAAAGTGCACACACGTCCAAATGAGATAAAGTTCATACGATCGAGAGCTACAAGCTGCATTTTCCGCAATACAATATCCGCCACATGCTAGAAGGAAGGCAGTTTACTCTGTACACTGATCACAAGCCATTGATGTTCGCGTACCAACAAAAATCGGACAAAGCATCACCAAGGCAGTTGCGACATCTGGATTGGATCGGCCAGTTTACAACGAACATTCGACACATCTCAGGGACCGGTAATATCGTCGCCGACACTTTGTCACGTGTGAACGTCATTGAAACCCCAAGCCCAGTAGATTTCGAGAGTATGGCAGAAGCACAAAAAACAGACGAAGAACTGAATGACCTTCTAAAAAACAAGGACTCAGCGCTGATTCTAAGAAAATGTACAGCATTTGATGGAAAAAACGACTATCTACTGTGATATTTCCACCAATGATAATCGACCTTTCATCCCAAAATAGCCCACGACGCCATTCACAACCTCGTTCATACTGGAAAAAGGCAACAAGAAAAATGGTAACAAAACGTTTCGCGTGTCCAAACATGAACTTAGTCTGTAACGAATGGTCTAAAAACTGCATCCAATGCCAGAAGTCAAAAATTGTCCGACATACGGTTTCTATTCCTGAAACATTTGTGGTGCCGCACACATAAACGTTGATATCGTCGGACCTCTACCTGAATCTAAATGATATAGGTATTTATTAACATGTATCGACAGATTTACTAGATGGCCCGAAGCAGTTCCGATGACCAATATCACAGCAGAATCCACGGCAGATGCACTCCTAAAAGGATGGATCTCACGTTTTGGGATTCCAACTACAATATCATTACCGACCAGGGGAGACAGTTTGAATCGTCATTATTCAAGGAACTCGCCAGATTGTTGGGAATCAAGCTTAATAGGACAACACCATACCACCCGTCCGCCAACGGTCTCATCCAGCCAAATAATTTAAAATTCTCATTTAGAACAAGGAAAATCAAATTTATTTGAAAAGCTGAGACTCCAAACTGCTATAATACCCATTTTTTTTTAAATAACTGGAAAAATAATAATATCAAAGAGTAACGTTCCTGTGTAACGTAACGAAAATTGACATTGGAAAAAAAATCAATTTGAGTACATTTTGATTAGTGATTACAAAATTAAACCGGGTTTGCGGTTATTATAACCATTTTTACCAGGATTTTTTTACTTATACTTTTCAAAAAAAAATCAAAAATTTAAATTATTAACAAAAAAATGTAAACAAATATAAAATAAAATATAAATCATAGTATAATTATTTTTTTATTTATTTTAAATTCTCTTAAATTAAAGAAAATAATTGTCGCCTAATTCTTAAAATATTTGGTCTATATCTTTCCAGGAGCAGAAAAGCTCGGGTAACCGTTTTGCAATCAATAACTTTTATTATATAACATAAAACGTATTGAACGAATTTTCACGAATGCAGACTTTTTAGAAAGAAATATTTTTTTGGGATGTTGTGTTGTGTTTAAATTAATATGTAAAAATAAAGTTTCTTGTGCATTTAAAAATATCCCGAAACGAAATGGAACGTAACGAAACGGAATTTGTATTTCGTTTTTTAACCGTATAACAGTAACCGTAACGAAATTCACTTTATCTGTGTAACAAAACGAGTAACGTTAAAATATTTAATTTAGGTTTCCCGCGGTGTTTATGATACATTTATTTTAGTGGAATTTATGTATTGATTAGCATGAATGTTTGAAATTAAAGGAAATGGTGGTTATCGTATTGAAATTTAATTACGTTTTATTTAATCTTGTTCATCCATATGTGTTTTGTGTATATCGTAAGCAAATACACATTGATTTTGTCAAATCATAAATTCTAGTCTGCTTATCCGATATCAATTCAATGAATTTCACATGCGCGCCATACAAATCCTGGAATCGTGCTTTTTGTTTTTCAACAATGCGCTGAATTTCCGATTAACCCACTCGAAATTCTGCTCAATATTCAACCACAAATTTATTTATTCAACAATCACATATAAAATTATTCATAACATACGTACTCGTTTTATATGCATATTGCAAAATGTTTAGTGTAAAACCCATAACATGCTCGTAATGTAAAAAGTTTTTTTTCGTACTCTCAGCATTGTTATCGTACAATGAACATTAAAAATTAATTCTGAAATAAAGTGTACGAGTTGAGAAGCAAACAGAAGCATTGAATTAAACATTTAAATACACTCTTAACCGAAATATATATAAAAGAACATTTTAAACACATAGTTTAGAATGTTTGGAATGTTCATTTAATGTGCAATTTATATGGCGTGAATTGAAATTTCGATGATTGCGTTTTTTCATTTATTATGGTTTGTAAAATGATGTTTTATTAGCATTATTTTTGTATTATGTTAATGTAATTCAGTCTAGCGAATTATATCATGTATTTATTTTTAAAACAAATCCACAGCAAGTATGTAATTTTTGTCAGAATCAATAAAATGCTATCTACAAATACTTCAATATACGTATGAAATGGGAATAAATAATTTTTGTGAGAAACATTTACATCTGTCACAGTCATATTATGTCTGCTATTAACTTATTAATATTCTTCATCAATATAACGGAATGTATAATATAGTTTCAGACAGTTTTTTTTACAGTTTTTTAGACAGTTTTATAGACAGCCTTTTAAACACTCTTTTATACAGTCGGATTTTCAGTCTGTTATAGAGTCATTTAGACAGTCTATAGATAGACTTTTAAAATTCTTTTAGACAGTATTTCTTAAACAGACTTTAAGACAGCCTTTTAGACAGTTTTTAGACAATATTTAAGACAGTTTTTAGACAATACTTTTAGATGGTCTTTAAAACAGTGTTTTGTAAAATTTGTTGTATAGTCTATTAGACAGTCTTTCAGACAGTCTTTTAGACAGTCTATTAGAAAGTCTTTTGGACAGTTTTTTATACTGTCTTTTAGACAATCTTATAAAAATTCTTTTAGACAGTATTGCAGACAATCTTTTAAACACTTTTTTTAGACAGTCTTTTAGGCAGTATTTTAGACAATGTTTTATAGATACAGTTTGTTATACAGTCATTTATATAGTCTTTTGAAAAGTCTTTTAGACACTTTTTTAGACAGTACTTTAAAAAGTTTAAAGACAGTCTTTGAGACAGTTTTAGAAGTCTTTTAGAAAATCTATTAGACAGTCTTTGAGACAATATTTTAAAATTTCTGTTAATTTTTTAGACAGTATTTAGACAGTTTTTAAAACTGTACTTAAGACAGATTTTAGAAAATATTTTATACAGTTTTTAGACAATATTTTAAAAAGTTTATAGATGGTCTTTAAAACAGTATTTTGGACAGTGTTTTATACATTCTGTTATACAGTTTTTGACAGTCTATTAGACACTATCTTTAGAAAAGTCTTTTAGACAGTCTTTTATATAGTCTTTTAGACAGTATATTAAACAGTATTTTTGACAGTATTTTTGACAGTCTTTTAAAAAGTCTTTTAGACAGTCTTTTAGACAGTCTTTTAGACAGTCTTTTAGACAGTCTTTTAGACAGTCTTTTAGACAGT
>JAAAKO020023576.1:0-14541 GCA_010015015.2 Bolitophila cinerea | reverse complement strand
CAGTAGTATAGTGGTGAGTATCCCCGCCTGTCACGCGGGAGACCAGGGTTCGATTCCCTGCTGGAGAGATTTTTTTTAGGGAGTTGTTTATTTGGTAACTAAAAATCTTATTTTTAAGTATTTTTGAAAATAATTTATTTATTATATTACTGGCTTTCTGACGACTGTTCAAAGTTCAGATTATTTTTTTTTAAATTTACAGCAATTGCTTTACGTCTTTAAATTGAAGACTTGACTCAAGACAAGTTTATTTTGAAACTTCAAAAAGAAACCATTTATGACGTGGCCTTAGAAACTTTTAATAAAATATATTATATTTTCAAAGATTGTATACAGATAAAAATTAAATTTAAACTACAATTTAAATGACTTAAAATTAATAGCCTTTTTTGATTTTTTGCTCTATATAACACATTTTTGCATTCTGCGTAATTGATTTTTAACGCGATTTGTAAAGCGACACGTTTATCGCGTCAAATGTTGAGTTCGAAAAATTGAATTTCATAGAACTTATCTTAGCGAAGCGAAAAAACAGTCAGTTTTTTTTTAGTTTTATGAAAACTCAGTTAAGCAATAAACTGATAAATATAACATTTATAAATATAATATTAGCTAAGCTGTAATTTGAACAAAATTTACTTTATCACGTAAGTCTGGCAATACTGATTACAAGTACATTTATTTATTATAACAAGTACAACCATTTATTTTTATAAACATATTTATTTAAATTCAAGCTGTTTTTTTTTTTACTAGCGTTTTAAAATTATTAAAAGTAAACATATATGATTACAAATTTGATTGATTTTAGATTTTATTGCAGATGTTTTTTTTATTTTTTATATGCATTTTTTTTATTATATATACATTATTGAGCTCACACCTGGAAAAAATCTTTAAAATGAAAAACTTATGTTTCTTTTCCAGCAACCATAAAAAATATTTAGAGTTTTATTTATTTCAGTTATCTTAAATTATTACAAGATATTTTTAGGAAATTATTAAGAACATTCAAAAAATTAAAAATATATATATTTTTTAAGTACGTTTTTTTTTAAATATTACATTTTTTTAAGTCTTATTTAGCTATTTTTAGGTCATATTTGTATATAAAGTCATTTTTAGGTTAAATTTAAAGCGCATAAATTTTTTTTCCATTTTAGGGCATATTTTTGGAAGCCCACTTAATCACAAAAACGACAAATATAATATAAAAATTCTAATTATATTGAAATTAGTTAAACTTTAAAAAATGCTTTCAATTTAAAGCGCACGGATATTTTTTATTAAAAGACGATTGTGTCCAGCACAAAACACAAGCAAAATTGTTGGATGTTATAAAAATGTTTTTAGTTTGTATTTAAAATTGAAACTGACTATTTAATCACCATCTAGTTAAAATTCCAAGTAATATTTATTTATACATATACATATATATTTTGTTAGCATGGTATGTATGTATATGTAGTATATATACATATACATATATTTATATATATATATATATATATATTGTACATATAAATTACACGCAAATCTTAATAAGGAATAAGTGTTATAAAAAATTGTTTGGCAATTACCGTCTTTTAAGTGCTAGTGGTTGTAATTGAACCTAAAATTGGATTATTTTTGGAATGTTTTTATTTAAGGCACAATATTTTTATAGGCAAAATTTATTTATCGTATTTTACTATACTCGAGTTTGAACACAATGTATTTAACAAAGTAAAATGAAATACAATACAATAATATTAAAAGAAATTAAATTGGGCCTTAAATAATATATACTATTTTTGTTTTAATACATCAATTCTAAGGTTGATTAAAATTTTCTCTTATGTTTACATTTATAAATTTAAAATATTACAAAATATTTACATTTTCTAAAAGAATTATTTTAAATTCAAGTAATTTAGAGTTCCTCAGTGTGAAGGCGAGCAATATCATGTATCATTCAAACGTTCGAATCGAGTCATTCCTAGCGGATTTTGCTAAAGCACTCGTCGTCAAAAGGTGAAGAAACTATAATGTAATTAAGTGCTTTCTACCAGTAAGCCGCTGTTCTTCCTGGCCAAAACGATTATGAGCTTTTCGATTCTTGAGGCATCTATTTAATGTTTTTTATTGTATTAAAGATGAGTTTACCACATAAATAACGAATTGAAAACTAGTATAAACAAACAATATTGTATAAGACTATAGAATAGAGCAACCTATGTATATCATTTTATCTTTAATGTATCCGACTAATTACCTAATTAATGACCATTCCCAGCGTGCGGTATTTTATTATTGCTTTGTCCATGGAAATACGTGTGAACTATAGAGGTGTGTCCACATCGTCATTTTGCATTTTCGAGGATTCAAGCAGCACGCGCACGCTCTTTTGGGATCGTAATGGTTTCGCATGATATTAACGCCTTGTTGACATGGCACACAATGTTTTTTAATTATGTTTACAAGTAAAATCTTAGTTTAACTACTGTGTGTTATATGATAAATTTATGTACATTTCAATCACGCATTAGTCATGTCAATTGAATAGTTTTTCCCTTCAAACTGAGTGCTTTCAATCGTCCGTTGTCCCGATTGCACAGAGCCTTGGCGCCAAGAAAGTGCCATAAATTGTCCCCGCCTGCTTGGGTTATGTAGCATTTTGTCCTCTTACTTACGCACTCTGAATACTATTGAGCAAACGCATACAATTTATACGTATATATATATACATCATTATGAATATATGCACTCGTAGTTTTATGCCACCCCACGGCAGTAGCTCCCGCGTGGCTGCGACCATGACGGAACGGGGTGTGTTTTCGCTATAATAATTTTATAGACGTTGTATAGATTATGCCATAGTGAGCAGTGTTGTTTTGGCGGGCAGAGTATAGCAGCGATCATTTGAACTGTTCAGTTCTAAGCTGTCGGTCTTCAGAGGCGGTGGTGGTGTCGTATCAGCATATAACGGATGTGTGGCTGATAAGAATTGTGTATATAGTTTAATTCTAAAACTATAAATTGTGCGTTCAAACGAAAAAATGACTCTAGACCGCAGTACATTTAGTCACTGTAGATCCAACACCATGCACAGTATTGCGCCCGATATAAAATTGGCCACGTTGTGCAAGATCGACGAAGTAAACGAGGTGCAGGAATCTCCGGTCGTGTTTCGTCGCATTGGTACAAATGAAAATTCAAATGTTTCATTACCCACTACGTTCAAAACTGTGTTGAACGTTAGTCTCAAGAACAAGGCTCTCGGGATCCGTTCGATTAACCAATGTGACGGTGTGTCCGGTTTGAAGTTTAAAGCAAAACTCCCTGTTTCAAGTTACGGTGTGTCTAGTAAAAAAGGACCTGTGGCTGCTGGTCGCTATGGACGAATGTTCACGTTCAACGGAAGTCCCATTTATCGAGTACTTTATATTTTTCGTCTATATATATATATATATACATATTTTTGTCCGAAAGATGAAATTAAATTTGTTTTTATTTCCTGTGTCACAGGTTGGTGAGCACGGATCCGGACTACGATCCCAGGGTGAGGTCCAGGATTTCCATACGATTCGAAGCCAGTGCCTGTCCAATGGAGTTTTGTTCGATGATCCAGAATTTCCGGCATCTAATTCGTCCATTCAGTTCTCGAGTCGTCCCGATCGTCACATCGAATGGCTGCGTCCCATGGAGATTGCAGAGAATCCGCAATTCTTTGTCGAGGGCTACTCGCGGTTTGACGTGCAACAGGGTGAGCTGGGCGACTGCTGGTTGCTGGCTGCCGCTGCTACTTTAACTCAAGACCAAAAGCTGTTTTTCCGTGTTGTGCCAGATGACCAGGGCTTCGAGGAGGACTACGCCGGAGTGTTTCATTTCAGGTATTTTTTTTATATTCTATACACCATTTACTGTCGCGAGACGGCTGTAAATCTACATTGAAGAAAGCCCGAAATCAAATGAATCCTAGAGTTATAAATGTTAGGAACTATTGTCCATCGTGGTCTTTGAGTTTTAGAATCTACAATAACTCGGCAAGTTTTTCAGAGTCCAACAAATCTCGTAAAATGAAAAGTTTTGAATCTTAACGATCATAGAGAAAAAAAAATTCTACACCAAAAAAGCTCATGTTGAGAATAACATATATAAGTGTTTAGAAAAAGTACGGTTTTTGTTTGGCAAATGTGTACTTTATTGTAATAAAATCAAGTGGGGAGAAATAGTCACCCCTAAACCGTATTTTAGCCTTTGGTTTTTTGGTGGGTAAATTTCAGTTTTACCAACATTGCTAAAATTTATAGCTTAAAGAAAATACAAAAAAATCTTTTCATTTAATTTATGCTCATTATATTTTCTAATTTCATTTATGTCAAGCATATTTTTTCTCGTTGAGCATTTAGTTTTTTGTGTGCACAATTATATTTTTCGGTGTTATTATTTGACCTAACATAACCTATTATGAATTGACTCAATCTGAATATATGATCATCTGCTGGAACACTGATTTGTTATTACCTTCTGAAAGAGAAGAAATTGAAATTAAAATCTGTTGTTTATCTACCTTCGATCAACTAACCGGCTAAGATCAAATAGAAATTGATTTGATTATCCAAAATTGTATTAGAAATGTAGAAATCGGCAAGAGGTCTAAATTTTTTCGTTGACCACATTAAACATTCAACTTGTTGCGCTAACCAGAGGAAATTCCACATGTATTTCATATTTTATCATTTAAAGTTGTGAGAATATGTTGAAAAACATAAGGATAGTAATAAATAAATAACAACAACACATTTACACAAATTATCAAATAATCATTAAAAAAAACCTTTTCCTTCCTACCTTTATATAAAATCCAAAAACTATTGTAATAAAAACTCTGTATAGATATTATTATTTCTTGAGTTATGAATAAAGAATTATATATATAACTCGAGTTTCAATCCGCCACGGATTGTTCGGAAAGTTACGTGATCGCACTGTCAAACTGGATAAGTAAAATACATATTTGAATCTAAAAAAAACACGATTGTGTAGGTTGAAACAATAATACGTATGTTTAAATACATAAGAATTTGAATTAATTGATTCTTTTTTTTCAGTAGATGAGTTTAACACAATTGCGGTCGCCCTGGAATTTTTAGTATATTTTTACATATATTATACTAATACATTAAATATTACTTTTAAACGCTGACAGGCAAATTATACCTTGTAAAAATCTCCCAAAATCTCTTTTCTCTTCTTCTCTTGTGTTTTTGTTAAATAAAAAAAGAGTGCTGATTGTTGTTGTGTACTGAAAATGTTTTGGGGTCTATTTCATGCCGCCCTTTTAAACTAATATATTTTCAAGCATGCAGCCTCAAAATGTCAACTATTTTATATATCTAGGAAAGAATATTACCGCTTTTTGACCAGTTTAATTACCTAGTCCGACCCTGTGCGCCAACGGCGTCAATGTTTTATTAGAGTTTATATAATATACGCTCAAGCTCAACCAACGCTATGGCTGACCCAAACCGTTTCCAACCGTCCGTCGTGATTTATGGTGGTCTTGAGATGAAAAGGATGACTTGGCAGTATTTAGACATTCAAGAAGCAACGGTTGTGTTGTTATTGTTACACGCACATGATTTTCATTGTGCCACTATAAATGGACAAATTTTTCGCAATCAATTTAACGATTTCATCACAGAGTCTCGTCGTTTTTTCACTTGCGTTGCTTTTTCCACTCTATGTGGTATTTGTATATCCTCTATAGATAGTATATTCAGAATTCTTGTGCATTGTGCGTGAAAGAGACAAAAAAACTTTAATTATAAGGCTTGCGAAAAACTAACATAAGCAATTAATTTTAAATTCCTCTTACTGGCGGCAAGAATGGCCGGAAATAATGTTGTGTTTTTATTTGAATTCTTATATAGCATAAACAAGTAGTTAGCTCGTTGTATTAAAATGTTGTTTATTTTTAACTTTTAGATTTATATGGCTTTGTATATGTATTTTTTTTAATTTCGTACAAATCATTTAATGTAATTGATTTACGATTGCGCACGTTTGGTCGTAAAATATAGTGTATCGTAAAGATTTTGACATCTTGAGATGAATGAAAATAGGGAGACAAGACAAATCAATTGGTAGACTGGTACAGGGAGGGCTGCTTGTGCTCGAATTTGCAATTTGATCCGACGAACTTTGGGCATACGACAAACATACACACACACACACACACACACACACACACACACACGAGTCCTGTGCAAACAAAAGGTCAGATTCAAATTCAAAGTAGAAGTACTATTGGATATTGGTCCAAATATGTATACAATACACGTTTGACCATTTGTATATACAAAGACACATGTTGTTTGTGCTTGTGTGTGTGAGAAGTGTCTTTGTATATCTTGAATAAATTTACATGTTTTTGTATATCTAATGTGTGACAAGTTACCCAACTTGAGTCTGGGCTCGGTTTCCAGTCGATCGACATTTCGAGTTTGCCAAACTCTCTCTCATCTGAATAATAAATATATGTTTACTCTTACATATTATTATTTTGGTAGAGGTGTGTTACAGTTTACTAAGTACTAGTATATAGAATGTATTTGTATAGTGTAACTTATACAAATTCTATTCAAATATTCTTGTGAAAAGCTAAAGAAAACTATTGATGCGCGAGAGTAATATAGCTAGACATGTAAAACATATCACTGTATTTTTGGGACGACAATAATAATTATGCAAATTAGTTGACGATATCAAGACTTAAACAGTTTATATTGTATATTTACAAATGTATGCAAACACAATAATATGTTATAAATAATAATAAACAGTTTATATTGTATATGAACAAATATATGCAAACACAATATATAATTAGATTAGGCGGGCAGACACATCGAAATACAAACAAATTACAGACAGATGATAATGTTGAGATACGATCAAGGAACATTGCAAGAAGTTGTTAAACAAGTTAGCAAGACATATCCTTCGAAGAATATGGTACTCTATAAATCGAGTTGCCTTCAGCTAGAGCTTAGTAATAACAATTATGTTGATGCATTGAGACGTCAAGATGCTAATTAAAAAAAATATATATCTCTCGAGAAAGATAAATTGATCTTAATTTAGCGTCCGAAAATCATTTGTGATTTTGAGTCTTATATAAAATTTCCCGCAGTTGCTAAGTCAGAATAGAGAATCGCAACTGAAAAGCATAATTATCATTTTAAATTTTTAAAAGTATCATATAGGGAAAAGTTTAAAACCAATGGAAATAAATAATCATAAATAAATACTCTGTTATGAGTACCATCAATTCATAAACAATGCCTGCAATTATTTCTGAAAATTTGAAAAATATATTGGGCTATTTAAATTTAACTGAAATCGACCGTATTTTGATTGCTGGAATGTGTTTTAGTTAATGGTTAATGGTTAGGATATTTTTTTTGTGGGCCATTTCGATTTTCAAAAGTGAATATATTTTTTTCGTTTAATTTTCGGCAAGCGGTTTCGGTGTCAGGCAAAAAATACATTGTAAAAATCGACGCGGTTATTCAACCAAAGAGAAATGTATATTCCAACGCAGGGTTCCATTCAGTTGAAGTTGGCTTTATTTTTAATTATACCATTTTCTTTGATTTTTTCCCATTTACTGTTTGTCATTACTAGGGCAACCAAAAGAAGCTGTAGCTTATTTTGTTTGGCAACCGTATCGTCAGATGAGTAAGGCAGAAAAACGTTTCATACAATAATTTTAATAATAATTTCAATAATTTTAAGACCTATACTTGTTAGGGTTATATTTACCATTTTTTAATTTACATGCTTATTTTAGCTTATTTTAGTACAAATGCTCATTTTTATTGTATACAACAAAGCAAATATTGTCAAAAGAACAGCGGACTGGAAATATTCAAGACAATTACAAAGATATTGTGTGGAGAAGAATGTGATTGTTGTGAATAAATATATAAAATCTGAGAAAAAAGTTAAATAGTCTCCAACTACAAACATCAATGTATAATGAAGTTCTCTTTCTATTCTGTTCAAATATCAGGCATTTTTAAATTTTTATAATTTAAAAAAAAAGTTCGTTACTTATTGAGAAAAAATATTAAGTACAAACTTAAACTTGTAATAAATGTACTTGTGTTATAATGTAGAAATTTGATTTTTTTTTGGTATACATTATGTGTTTATAATGTATATTTAGAGCTTATTTTAAGGGCTTAAAACGATGTTTTTTGGTTGCCCTAGTCATTACCATCTGAAATCGAGACTGAAAAAAATCTTGTTACGTTACATTGTAATAATATTAGATAATAATTTTAGTTATATTTTACAGAGACATTTTCACCTAAAAAACTGCAACAATACTTTGTAAAACATACTATTTTCCTAGTTTTAGCCTGAATTCTTTAAGCACAGGTGGCGAAAGAAATCTTATACAAGAATGAAAAATTTTATAATATGATTCATTTCTATTTTATGCAGTTTTCGAATAGGTTTTTCGATGGCAATCTGGTTTTTAATGGAAATTACATAATTTGAAAATTGACCAAAAAATCATGAATCTGTGCATATGGGCTCAAAACAAAATAGCAATCGACTGTATATTGTTTTGAGACGAGCCAAATCTAACAAAAGTTGTTCGCGGAAGAAGCATTTCAAGACAAATGGTAGCCTTTTTTAGAGAATCTGATCATTATATGCATTAAAAAATTACCTTATTTTTTATTTTTCGAGATATTGGGAGTTACATTTTGGCCAATATGACGTCTGACCGTATAGTTTCCTTTAAAATTTGCATTTCTTTAAAAAATAAAATACATTTTCGTCAAAAAAATAAAATGCATATTTATAAATGAATAAAAATATATTTTTTATTAAATTCTATGTCTAATTAAACAACCTGCTAAAATGTTTTTTATGTTTGGCTTCAAAAATTTTTCAAAAAATAAACTACATGGATATTTTACTTTTTTTTAATTTTAAATGACCGTTAAAAATTATACACTAATTTTAAAGAAATGCGTATTTTAAAAAGAATCTAAATGGTTTTTAAAATATTCAATTAAACATCCTGCAAAAAAAGAAAGTATTATTTTCTGTTTAGCTGCAATTTTTTTACAAGTACTTTTTATTTTTTAACGGCCATTTAAAAGATAACATGTCTTGTACTATTACAGAAAAGTAAGAAGGGCAATTCTGAATGGTATTCAACCATTTGTTAGCCAGAAGTTTTGTGAGAATTCTGGAAACTTCACCGCAGAATACGAATCATCTTTACCGAGGCATTGCGTGCATCGGCTCACACAAGAGAGTTTTAAGCACTCAAAAGATCGAATTGATGACTTCTTGATCGAATGTCTTCTTTTTCCCGAGCATTCAAAATAAATGGCGAGGTCAACGTTTTTCAACGCCTAAAGAAGTTGTTAAAGTTTTTAAACAGCTAGTTTTGGAGGTACCCAATTCTGTGTGGCAGAAGTGCTTCGAAAATTCGATTCAACAAATGAAGAAGTGTATTGATCTTCAAGGAGAATATTTTGAAAACCAATATAAATATATATATATATAAGTATATTATCAAATCTACTATACAAATAATTCAAATTTCTATCTAAAAAAAATGTTAAAATCTACCAAAAAATATATAAAATTGGCTATTTTATTAGTTCAATTATAGTCAAAACAGTTATACTAAAAAAATAAAAAATACATACTATATAATATATAAAAAAATACCTTTAAAATTAAACAAATGTAAAATTCGGTATACTTTTTTTAAAAATGTAGTTATGAATTAAAGATCTATATCATTTTAATAGTAAGAACATAAAAAAGATAAAAACAAACTTTACGTTAGTCCTATTCAATAATACATGTATTTATTATATTTATTTTAATAGTTTATCATACTTTGTACAAAGTTATCTTTCCTGATAGTAAAAAAAAACTATTTTTGATAATCAAAAATAATTATAAAAATATCGTATTCAAAAATAAACCACAAAAAAGGTAAAAACATAGTTCCAATTTGCTTATTTTTTTCGGTGTGCAGGATACTACTGATATAACACAATTGGCGCATCGTGCAATTTTTAGTTGCGAATCATATAAAATAAATAAATCAAGGTAGCCGGAATAATTTGTATGTTTTTTAAGTATTGCTGAAAGATTGATTTATCTTTAAAAGAATGCTTAGATAAAATTTAAATAGACAATTGTTTCTTAGGTTTTTCGGAAGCATGATATAAGTCAAATTGGCGGATGCGATGACTCGAGACTAAGGTAAGACTTTGAAAAGCTTTTGCTTGTTTTTTGATTTAGACCTAAGCAATTTGTCCGGACGGATGCAACTGATGTTAAATATATCGTTTAAGATGAACGAACATACCCTTATGTTTGCGGCGATTGTAAAGTTACTTCTGCATATGGCTTGTTTGTTTCTTGCTCTGTGATTTTTTCTGTGATTTTTTATAATTGATTTAAGTCCATAGCTTCCTGAGCTATTACAATATAATATAAATGTAAAACTTGACATGTGGGTGGTTAACCCAGTGAACCGCACAGCAAAACCTATAAATGCGGTATTAATAAACCATGTACATACATAGAAAGTGCAAATTTGATATGTTTTCTAAAATATATCTTACAAAACATCACCATATAACTCTCTCACACAAACACACACAAGAACCCAGACACTATATACCAAAATATTTCTGTCTAAATCATTTCAGGCCAAAATATCAATATATTATATATACAGTTCCAGATCACAGCTGATGCTTGTGGTCGAATGTTTGTTTAGTAAATGTGTTTACCAGACTATAATAGCTCATCACTCAAATAACTGGGCTGCCTCGAAAGCGGCATACAAGTGCATTAGTAGATATCTCACATAAGAAATAAACTCGCTGTTATCGATTTAATAAAAATAAAATATAAGATCTGTGGATATAAAAATGTTTTCGAAAACAAAAAGAAACACCACGTTAGAAATTAAGTGAGAAATAATAATAATATTATCAATAAAACAATAGACTCTGCCTTCCGTTTGCTTATTTTCTGAAGACGTGCGATTTTTTTTCGATATGTTGCAATCTTAAAAATATATATTTATGTCGAAAATGCGCGTCTGTTAGAATAAACACTTGCGTTTTAGCACAAGTGACTGAACGTGCGCTGGTTGCTGGCTGCTGGCGAGAAAGCATCCTGAATCCCGGTGTTTTTGTAACCTTTATACGTTTTTTTGTTTTCGCACAAATATACTGCAAATATGTGTATATATATATTTTAGCTTGCACACGTATAAACATTTAATTTTTCTATCCACATTCTTTTAATTCTATACTTATGTATATTGTATATATATATGTATATTGTATGTGTATATGCCGACGAGTAATTGATGGTTTGTTTAATGCGCCCGTACATCGACGAAAAGTAAATATCTACTTACCACTCATGAAGTTATAAATAACTGGATTTATTGCACTGTTTGCGTAGCACAGCCAGTGGAAGATCAGCGAAAGCACCGTGGTCACCTCCGTCTGCTGAATCGAGATGGTGTACCTGCGGAAAGTTTGGTGTTCAGATTTTTTATTTTATTATGAGCGCGAAGTAAATAATGGCAGCCGCACCAGCATTGACTGACGGTCGAGTGCATTTTATAAACACAGACAAATAATTATATATAAACCTCAAAATATTCATGATGTGCACCGGAAAATAGCAGCTGGCGAATATAACGACGACAGCGACCAGCATTTTGGCAGCTTTCCGGCGAGCCCGTAACTGACCCATGGTGCTTGAGTTCGCCGCAGGACCTCTAACATCTGCGAGTAAAAATACATGTTAATGGAAACATTTTTATTAAGTCTATATATACAAGAACACTTGCATCCACATGACATTGTTGTGCTGCGAGACTCGCGGTGTCCCGGAATCGTGTCGGACTTCCACAGAACCTGTATGATCTGCATGTACGCCACGGACATCATCACCAGCGGCAGTCTAAAATGCAGACATCGTTAGTTATGCTATTGTCCTGTGTATTGTATATATATATATACTCACATGTACAACAAAATGAATCTAATGATGTAAAACAAGCGCTCGGTGTCCTCGTCCCAGGAGGACACACACTGCGTGAACATCTCGATGCCGAACCGCAATTCCCGTTGCTCCGTCGTTGAGTAAATGAACTCGGGTATATCTATACATAAACATAATCATACGTAACATAGCGCAAAATAACACCGGAGATAAGTACAAGTGATTTATGTTAGAGGATATAATGAAACAACAACAACCAGGGCAGCAGATTATCGGCTTGTCAACCGTTGTCACATTATTTCGTAAATGTTTTTTTTCTCGGTTTTTCTTTTTTTTTTGCTTTTGGCTTAGACTCACCCGATAACAGAGCAATCAGCCAGATTACAGCGATTGAGCCGATGGCACGCACATTCGTGGATACATAGCGCAACGGAAAACAGATGGCGTACCAACGGTCGATTGAGATGAATGTCAAGGTTAAGACGGACACTGTGACGGCCACACTCTATATATATATAAAAATAAACATAATAAACCGTATTAAAATATAATATAAATCCTTTTTTATCTAAGAACTAGAGTGGCCACAAAATACTATGGATTTATCTGAAAAACATTATATACTGACAAAATCTAATAATAGTAAAAAAAACGTGCTCAGACTAAAATAATGTTCTAGTTTAATGCACATGAATGGCTTCTTGGTACTATCCTTAAGGCGACCGTATAAATGTGTACTTTTTATATGCTGCAAGTAGACACGTACACATGAGAATTTTATATTATACATTTATATGTTATGTTCAGTTAAATATTATGTTTTTACACGCATATACAGTACAAATAATAGGCAATGCGGATAAATTGTAAATGAGCGTATGTCTAAATTTCTTTTCAGCCAATTATTTAAATATAAGTTTTTAAAATAATTAAAAGCTAGAAATTTACATATACAGTATTATCCTTTTTCAATTTAAAAAAATATATTAACATACATGCGATTTACTTCTGTGTACATTGCAATATATCATTTAAAAATTTTGAAATAATTTGTCTAAGAAAAACATATCTACCATTTACATTTGTCAAATTTACATATATATATATGTAAAATTAACATATCAGCTCCAGTGTTTTCGAATTTGTGTATATTTGTGTATCATAAAAGTGAGCTAGTGCGTGCTCTCTAATGCATATATAAAATGCGCTTCGCGCGAGATTGTATAAAAAGCTAATCGAGTATGCGGCCAATGTATCATAAACAAACACGTCTAGCTGAAATCGCTGGCTCGAATATGTTAATCTCACAAATCTGAATATCACAAATTCAAATGACAGATATTTTGATCGTAGAAATAATAATAGCTTGAAGGTTATTCTCATAAGATGAACTAAAAGTAAGATAATACCGGGTATGTTAAATAAAACAAAAATGAAAATTCTTTACTTCAATAATTGTCGTATTTAAATTATAAATGTGTATCCTTATATACCTAAATAATGTAAACACTTATACAATCCAAAATCTAGTTCTTTTACAGACGTATTTCTTACCAATAGCATTAAATTTATTTAAAGACTTGTAATGAATTGGGTGATTAAAGAAAAAAAAATGCAAAATTGCATAATTTTCTTTTTAGCAAGGTGAAAAGAAAAAATCAAGGTTTTATCTAAAGTCTTTAATAATATTATAAGGGTATGCTCGTATGAGCAACTAGCCTGGCATTAAATTCCTGACACCAAATATTTACATTGGTGTCAGCGTACTCGATCTCGTGATTTAGTCGGAGTATGTAACTGTCTGCACTATTTGAGTTTTTTGTCCGAAGGAACCTCGTCCACGTTGATTACCTTCAGGTCTTCTCCATTCCAAACGTCCTTCCACATAGGCACGTTTGTCTTAAGCCACTTTCTTGTATCCATGTTTTGCAAGACACATAGTAATGGCCTTGCAGGAATTTGGAACTTAGCATTTCTGGTCGGTCCTGCAGTTGGATACAACAGTCTCCTTTAGTCGCTTGTGCAGAAGCTTCAGCTGTTCCAGGGTCATCTTTGGATTACTCGGGTTACTGTTGACCATACTACAACGCTCAAATTCGCCGTGAGACAGTCCCTGTAGCTTTTTTTCGTTACGTCCTGTTTTTACTTTACCACGCCGGACATTCGTCCGATCGTTGGCCTTTGGATTGCAGCGGATTTTGTGTCTGTTGGGGAACTCGTATCAGTGTTCGCCTCCAAATCTCTCATACTCTGCCTTTGACGTAGCATTTTTGTATTGTTATTGTTTTTGTATTTCTTACAATACGTATAGTAACAAAAGCCACTTCTGGTTTGGATGACTTTACCTGACCCAAAGGTCTGGTTGGCACATATTTTTCTTTTACACAGCCAGCCGGAGTATGGTGGTATGCATTTTGAGGTACGGAAAAAAGTGGTACGGTTTTTTGTGGTACGGAAATTTGAGGTACGGAAATTTGC
>JAAAKO020023565.1:0-14541 GCA_010015015.2 Bolitophila cinerea | reverse complement strand
GTATTAGATATAGCCTAAATATTTATACACCCATTTAAAACTAGTACGTTGTACGTACCATTTATTGTATAGTAAACATTATATAAAGGTACTCAAAATTAAGTGTTTTTTATGTTTAGAAAACCTATTAAAAACCTGAAATGAGTTTGATGCGGCTATAAACTAAGTACATACATATGAAGATAACAATTTTGGGCTAGAGCACAGGCATTGAGCACATTACCGCACGATCACCAGGGGAGGACACACACACGCGTGTAACACATACCTATATGTACCTAGTGTATTTAAAGTTAAACACTTGCTATAAGTCACACCTTGAAAACTATCATCAATTTACAGTTCGACCCTGTTTAAATGGATATGAGCAAACAAAACAAACATTGTTCGTTAATTTATAGAAACATTGAAGAAAAAAACGAAATTTGGTATGTTTAAAATTCGAAGTACAACTAACTTAGAACTCAGTATTCGTGGAATAGTCGATCTTTGAAGTCACGCATTTGTGCAATGATGAGACTAGTAGTACTTGTTTTTGCCGCCTTTGGAGTTCTCTGCGTTGCTGGCCAGAATTTCCAAGAGGATATTACATTTCAGTTCTATGATGAGAAGTGCGTGCGTTTTTTTGTTTCTATAAAAGTGTTAATTTGAGCTATGTTAGCCTGATAGATAGTTATGGAGAGATTTTTGAAATAATGATGTACTAACTAAGACATTTCAATTGGACCTATATAGCAATAACCTGACGTTTACGACCAATTCACTGGATGATAATATTACCGAGACAAGCAACTGTAGGCAAGACCAGAACGTAACGATCATAGTGCCTGGTTGGAGGGAGGATTGCGATACGAAGTGGGTTCCGTGGGTTATCTCTAGTAAGTGTCTCAAATGTAAACTGGTCAAAATATCCGGACGATCTAATAATTGGTATACCGATCAATGAAAATACAAAAAAAAAATTATATATTATGGTTTCGGATTCCGTTGCAAATCACCACCGTTCCCACATTCTATTAATATTTTTTCAATATTCCTTCCAACTATTTATAATAGACTTCACCGAACTCCGGCACGGCTGTGTGGTCTGCATGAACTACTACAATTTCTCCAAGGTGCACTATTTTAGTTTGGTGAGACGATTTGATGGTATCAGCAATGTGCTGACGACCAAACTAAACCACTTCAAGGACCAAGGATTTGCCGGTAAAAATATGTACTTGTTCGGATTTAGTTTTGGAGCTCAGGTTGCCATAAATGGTGCCCGGAACTATGGCGTACGAGAAATTGCAAATGTTGACGGTAACTATAATAATTATATTTACGTAAATCTTTATAACTCTGATATGAATCCAAATATGACACATAGCATGTGAGCCCACCGGCTATGGATTTGACTCAAACGCCACGTACTCGAAACTCGATCCTAAAGATTCAGCTCAGAATTGTGATTGTATTCACACGAGCTATGGCAAGGGAACAGCAAAGCGAAGTTGTCACCGGGACTGGAACATGGGCAAGTGCGGTACGTCCCAGGTGGCCGCCGGTGCACCTCCTTTGGGATCGCATGGTCTGTGCCCGTATTTCTATTGTAGTTCGTTCAAGAACAGTTTTGAAGCAATACCAAAGCCAAGTAGTTGTCCGGCAAATAAGCGAGCTGCTAACTTTACATTGTTGCCGAACAACTTTCGAATGGGACCAGCTGAAACTAATAAAGGGTATGTAGGAGTATTTCTTTAAATATTGTCTTTATGTTAAAGTTCTCTATGCTACTTTTTTTCAGAGCCGTCACTCTAGAGGATCTCTATGTGGACACGTCGAAATCGTATCCGTACAACGTTGAGGCTCTGTCGAGCAACACTATTTCAAATGAAACTTAATGTTTAAATTTAATTGATATTTAAACTGTAGTCTATTTTATAAATTATAAAAATATACTTTGTTTTGTTTTGTATATTATTGTTATATCCGTTTTATTTTTTGGGAAGTGTTGTGAAAAGAGAAATCATATAGTTTTTTTTCGCAAGAGTAAGTCTTTTAATAAGTCTGATCTGTGTGGATTTATTTCTCATCACTAATCACCTTTTTATGCTCTAATGAAATCACAAATTATTGTATTCACTAATGAAATAACTAATGGCTAATCAATAATCATTGATCACTTAATTTAAATATTAACTAAGTGCTGAATACTAATTACACCAAGCACGTATTACTGAATTATATTTACAAATCCCTAATATTAATTTGGAATCAAAAATATAAAATCTTTAACCTAAAATCTCAAATCTGCAAATCTCAAATATGGAAATCTAAAATATTAAATTTCAAATCTGAAATCTCAAATATCAACTCTAGAATCCCTAATAACTAATCTGTATAATGACTTATCTCTATTCTGTTGTCATTATCGCTCAGCAGGAACAATAATAACTAATCTATTATCTGTAACAGTAAATATAAAAATCTAAAATCTCAAATTTAAAATCATTGATTAGTGATTTTAAATTTGATATTTTAAATCAAAAAAGTAATCACTAACTATCACGTATCAAAATCAATAATCTCATATCTGTAACCTCAAAACTAACATTCCAAATCTTAAATTTCAAATCTCAAATACCACTTATTTCATAGAATAACTAACTAATAACTAATCTCAAATCTGTAACGTCAAATCTCCATACTCGAATCTTAAATATAAAATCTTATAACAAACATCTCAAATCTAAAATTTTAAATCTAAAAACTGAAAACCATTAACTGTAATCTATAATATTTAAACTTAATTCTTAAATCTCAAATTGAATTAGTGAAAATAACTTGATTTTCAATAAATGTCTTGAAAAAGTATAAAAGAGAATATGAATTTTGAATTATATTATAGTCTAACTTTGATACATTTATGTTCCATTATTATTTCTTCGCCACTAAATATATTATGATTAAATTCACTCTCTTTCACTCTTTCTCAATCTTTATATATTTTTTCGATATGTATCTTTCTATATATAATATATATATAGATATGACTGTTATATCTGTTATATCTGTTATATCTGTTATCCATAAATAAAATCACGAACCTTTTGCTCCAAGTATTTTACTTGAAAAATATAAATACTTTTAATGGAATAGTTACATACAAAATATAATAAAAATAACTGAATTCTAGGTTGTTATTTATTTATTTATTTCAATCCACTTGTCCAATTAAACTACCTATGACTTTTTTGTATCTCTTGATTTAGTTAAAGCTAAGTGAACCTGGCCCCCAAATAGGAAAAAGGAGTTTTTTGCGGCATTCGATGATCATTTCTTGTACCACAAATGGCCACCATAAACTTTGATTGACCAACCTCGGTTAAAAGCTAATCGATAAATAAGTTTGTGAGCCAAATTCAAGTTTTCACGTTTTCACCACCCACAGATTTTTTTTGCGGCATTCGATTGACAACTTTTTGACTGATTTTTTACGTTCATGTGAAATACACTTTTTTTCCTTTAGGGTGGGCCAGGTTTACGGAGATATGAAATAACATGACTTCACACAAAGAATAAAGATATATTCAAATATTGCAATTCGCGCATTATTTCGAAGTATAAATTTTGGTGTGTTTGGTTTCTATTAAATATATCGCCTAAGTGAATTTAAATGCATACATAATTTTATATAATATATGAATATTCATTTCATAAAATTATACGAGTACTTAAAATGCTAATACATACATAAGAATTGTCAGAAGTTAAATAAATGTTTACAAAATTACGAGTTTTTTTGTTGAAAACCTATTAAAACCAGAAATGAGTTTAATGTGGCTATAAACATTTGAAGATAACACTTTTGGGCATAAGCTTATTACACGCACAATCACAAGGGGAGGACTCACACACAAATAAAACGTACTTATACGTACCTAAAGTATTTAAATTTAAAACACTTGCTCAAACTCACACCTTAAATACAATCAACAAAAAGTTTATAAACAAATATGTTTACGCAAAACAAACATTGTTCTTAAATAGATTGAAAAATTGAAAAAAATATTATATTTACGTATGTTCAAAATTATATGAACTCAGTATTCGTGGAGAAGTCGATCATTGAAGTACAATGATGAGACTAGTAGCACTTGTTTTTGCCGCATTCGGTTTTCTCTGCGTTGATGGACAAAATTTCCAAAGGGATATTTCGTTTCAGTTCTATGATAAAAAGTACGTGCGATTTTTGTGTTTCATTAAGTGTGGATTCAGCTTAATTTAGTTTGAGATATTTATTATAAAAAATCAGTGTAATTCCGTTAAATTTCCTATTTTATAGTATACTAAAATATTAAACGCTTAGTACCAACTAATACAATTAATTTGGACTTATAGCAATAACCTGACATTTATTACGAATTCACTGGATGATAACATTACCGAGACTAGCAACTGCAGACAAGACCAAAACGTAACGATCATAATTCATGGTTGGAGTGAGAATTGCGATACAGAGTGGGTTCCGTGGGCTATATCGAGTAAGTTTCTCAAATGAAATATTTTAAAATTTGGTCTCATAATCCATATCGAACATATAAAAACCAGAAACACAAAAAAATGATAGTTTTTCCAATGTGTGCTTATGACAAATTGGAAATGTTGTTATCATAATTTCAGACACCGTTTTTTATCTCCACTATATATTTATTTTTCAAACTATATATTTATATATATATAGACTACACCGAACTCCGACACGGCTGTGTGGTCTGCATGAACTACTACAATTTCTCAAAGAATTGGAACTATTTCACTCTGGTGACACAATTCGATGGCATCAGCAATGTGCTGACGACTAAACTGAACCACTTCAAGAAACAGGGATTCTTAGGCAAATTTTTCTACTTGTTTGGATTTAGTTTCGGAGCTCATGTTGCCATAAATGGTGCCCGGAACTTTGGCATACGGGAAATTGCAAATGTTGACGGTAACTATAATACTACTATAATAGTATATACCTAAATCCATATAACTCTCATGATCATATTGCACATATAGCCTGTGAGCCCACCGGTATAGGATTCGACACAAATGCAACGTACTCGAAACTCGATCCCAAAGATTCGGCACAGAATTGTGATTGCATTCACACGAGCTCTGATAAGGGAACAGCAAAACGAATCTGTCATCGGAACTGGAATATGGGCAAGTGCGGTATGTCTCAGGTGGCCGCTGGTTTACCTCCGATGGGCTCGCATGGTTTGTGCCCGTATTTCTATTGCAGTTCGTTTAAGAACATCTTTGCGGCCATACCAAAACCAAGTATCTGTCCGGCAAATACGCGAGCCGCTAACTTTACATTGTTGCCGAACAATTTCCGCATGGGACCAGCCGAAACCAATAAAGGGTATGTATTTATATAAAGATTGTTTTTGTGTTAAATTACCAGATGATAAATAACATTTCCTTCTTGTTTTTAGAGCCGTCTTTCTAAAGGATCTCTATGTGGACACGTCGAGATCATATCCGTACAACGTTGAGGCTGTTTCGAGTAATACTATTCCAATTGGAACTTGAACTCGAAAAAAACTCCAAGTGTCCGTAAAAAATTAAAAGAAAATCTATTATTTAAACATACAATGTTTTTCTGTTTGGCATCGAAAAGCATTTCCTTCAAAAATCTTATTATTTTGTAATTCT
Source organism: Bolitophila cinerea (assembly GCA_010015015.2). Taxonomy (NCBI): domain Eukaryota; kingdom Metazoa; phylum Arthropoda; class Insecta; order Diptera; family Mycetophilidae; genus Bolitophila; species Bolitophila cinerea. Next base: position 8,856 of record JAAAKO020023565.1, on the reverse strand, counting down.
TAAAAAGTAAACAAAAACACAAAACTTATTTTAAAAAATTAGCAAACAAAAAAATAATAAACAAAAGAAACAGTAATCAAAAAAAAGTAAACAACTTACAAAAAAAAAAAATTAATTATTTTTTTTGATAAAATATTTTTGACGAAAAGTCGTTCTACTGAAATTTTTATAATACTGCATAAAAGTATTGTGAAAATTCTAAAATATTTTTTATCGCATTTAAAACACCATACTAAATTAAAAATACCTACATTTCTAATTCCTAATCACTTCTCAACTGACTACAAACATAATAGTATATTTTTACTATAAGCTTAGGCGTGTAGTACACGCGCCATAACGCACGTGTATAGTTGTATTGCATATATGTACGCATATACTCGTATTTTTCTATATATATATTATATGTATATGTATATTGGTGAAAAACTAACCATTCATTGAAGGAACGTGCGCCGACGACGTTGCCGCCTGCTGGCCGTTGCGTTGCGTCGCGATGATGATCTCAGTCAATACTGAAAAGCCGATCGGAGCACACGTAAAACATTTGACGTCGTAGTTCGTCGTTGTTCGTCGTTTAAACAAATCCGCCGGGCGCGAGTATTTACGTTTCTGATTTTGCCTACAATATACAATGTACAAAATATATGATTTATTTACGAGTTCATCGCGTTTAGGCGCCCGCTCGCAAAATAACTGCTAATGGATTATTCAAGCATCGGCAGAAAATCGACGGTTATCTGGCAAACATGCTCTCAATTCCGTTTAAATATAGAATTTATGTGTGTTCCGGATCAGAGTGCGGCTCGCGAGTGATGTTCTGTGCTTTCGTTCCTAGAAATACTATTATACTATTATAGCTTATAGGCCGCAATGTGCGTGTGTGCAATTAAAAGACATATACTATATATATACGATAGTATTTTACAATATTAATGCGTGTGCCCGCTCTCGAGATTTATCGGAAATTTATATTTATACTATACTATACAACAACAACAAAAAAACTAGGTGATTCTGACCATATTCGTGCAAAAACGTGAAACCGGAAAAAGCTCGGAACAAGGTGCGACTAATTTGCTAATAGCATACACAATCACGCGCATGCAAGTACACACATGCGGACTCTTGTAATCGATCGACACAGATAAAACCATCAGCGACACCAACTACATAGTGATATTATATATATGCATATTATTAAACATTATTTAATATTATATATATGTGTCAATACAAAATTAGTTCGCTGTTTTAAGTGAACACATTCTTATCGTGCGAAAAAGTGGCATATGCAAAACGAGGATCGAGCACTTGCTTTATGTAACGCATACGACAAACACTAGATATATATACACTATATAAATAACTGCGGTGCGTTTATTTAGTATATACATAACGTAATAGTATAAGTATTCACTCTTTTTTTCTAGCCGATAAGATAATGAGCGAGTCGCTCGTTTATTCGCTGGGTGGTGGGCACGAGTATTAAATATATAGTACTAACTTATCTAACATTACAGAGCTTACATCAGAAGTGATCGTAAAATTTGTTTTAATTTTTTTTTATTTTATTTTATGATTTCATAGTCTGTATTTCTTGAATATATGAGATCGTAACTATAAATATTTGAGTCTGCGTATTTTTGAAGATACGATCGTTAAAACTATATAAATTTCACAATGATTTCCGGCGCTTAAAATCACAACCGTCCTTCTGAGACTGCATGACCGATCGCTGATGTAACACACATGCACGCGTGAGCGGGAGCCGTCTTCATGTTCTCTTAATCTTAGCTCGCATCCACAATTGCCTTTTGAAGTGAGTTTAATCTGTAACATATTGTGGAATATTATAAATTACGATCACACACACACACGCATTTTATCGTTTAGCATTTTTCAATGAATCCCATTGATTACAATTAACCTCAATTCAAATGCATATGCTTATTAGTTTAATATTAAACAGACAAGACAGTAATTTATCGTTCTATCTCTCTTTCGTCTTTCTTGGCAGTTGGCACTGTTTGTTTGTGTCTATGTCGGTGTCTGTGTCTTCGACTGTTTTGTGTATGTATGTATGTATGTGTTGAGTGTATTAGTATAATATATTCAAACAAATTATTACACAACACCCTATACAATAGAGAATAGAATGGAGGCATTTATCACGCGCGATCGCACGAGCTCAATTGTCTGGTGCGGTTATGACAGCACGAGCGAGGCGGACGCTTGACCGTGTTCTCGTGAGCGCCTGTCCCTGCCCATGCTTGCTCATTTCAAACTTTAAAAGGAACGTTCAATTTATTTCCGGCCTTATATGGATATCGATAATTTGTGTTTTGTTATTAGTTTGATCGGATCAGAATTTGTGATTCTCAGTCGCATTCTCGAGATAACCTCATTATGTTATAATAGTTTTCCATTGTTATTATGAAATCTCGCCAAACAGTATGCAATTGTTGTACTTTGGAGTAGAGATTTTTAAGGTTAGGTTCACATCGACGGATATAAACAGTCGTTTTCTCTGTTTCTAGTGTTAGAAACGGTTACGAAGATTAAAACGCCAAGTCTTTTGTCTATCTGCCGTCTAACGGATAAATCAGATGATTTCTACCTGCCAATCATCCATGTTTTATCTTAACCGTCTTCATTTTTTTTGAAAATGTAAATAAAATAAATTATAATAGAGAGATTTTTCTCTAGAACTCCTTTTCCCGAATTCTCATTTACATTATTCCAAATTCTGGAGAAATTCATTACTTCGAATTTCGGGAATTTCGAGGATACTTTTTTTTTACTTTCACACGAACTTTTTTAACATAGTATTCCGAAAAAAGCTTTATTTGCCAAATTATGCCAGCAAATTGCTCTTTCTACCATAAAATTGCTGATCGCCGATAAATTCAAAAATAATCGTTATTCGTAAACCTATTGGCTAGATTCACGAAAGTGAAACGTGTTCTACGGGACCTGAATTGGTTATCACAGTCTCTCCATCACTCAATAAATTCTAATCTCGACTTAATTTGCGATATTTTGACGGATCGCTGCCATTTAAATAAATCATTTTAATGATTGATAGCTCGATTTGCAGAAGGTGCTGTAAATTGATTTGTTTTAATTGAGATTATCAATAACACATGAGACCGGTACAAGGATTTTTTGGGAGTAAGCGCAGAAAAAATCCGCTTAAAACCACAATTTCCGCTTTGATTACAGCTAAAATTAGCCATGTTTGATTTCGAGCGTTGTTTTAAACGTATTTTCTAAATACAATCTAATACCAAGAATTTTTTCACCTTAAAAATCTACTTATTTTATGTTTATTTTAATAAATACCTTACCTTAAACGCACTCTACCCTAAGCGTTTTGGGGCAGGGTATTCCAAAGACGGTAAACTTTAGAGATAAACCTTACTTTTTCAAATTTTGCCAGAGTTTCTACTCTTTTTAGGCCCTGGTTAATAATTTCATAGTTTTTGTTAACAAAAACAAGCAAAATACCATAAAAAAGTAAAGAAAACCAACAATCAATTCTTTCGTAAATAATATACTAATAATAATCTTTCGCGAAACAACAACAAACAAAGCTTTATAGTCCACATATAATAAATTTTAATATATAAAAAGCAATAGTATCAAAATACAAATAAAAGACTCTATCAAAAACTAAAATACTACTTACCAGGAATAAAAAGGTGCGCGATTTTCCTAATATATAGTTGATTACCATTGAAATAATTTACTTTAAACATACTCTCTTAAAATCATTAAAAAGGGCGGTGATCTTCTCTCTCTTTATCTTTCATTATTTTGTAATTTTATGTTATCTCAAGATTGGTAATCATCCATCAAATCTCAACCAAATTTCAACTCAAATCGCGGATCTCTATTAATTAGAGCCTAAAACTATAGCAAAACGTTTCATTAAATAAATACTTTCACCGCTGCGATATTCGATATTATATAAAAATCGAGCAGCATTTGCGGTTCGATGTTAAATCTCCACAAAAAGCATATACAAATTAAACAACGAGTATAAATAATATAATAATATATGGAACATATAATATATATGTACATGTCAAACGTCACTGTCAAACTTCAATCAAAACAAAGCGCAAAGTGTATTAAACATATATAAAAGTGGACGCGCTCGTATTACTAATTGCTGTACGGTTAAATATTGCGCATGTAAATTAATATTATCATAATACAATATCGAACCTCTTTGGATATGGAATTTAAAAAACAAACACAAGATCCAGAAATGGTTGTGGCGCAGCAGAGCTTTGTACTGGTTTCTTATATAGCTGGCCTGATTCGTATGAATATTTGCACGTTTGCTCAAGTCTTAACATAAATATTATTGAAATTAAATACAAAATCAAAATATTCACAAGTGTATACATGTATTCGAAATAATGCGTGAGTTCAAAGGCTCTTCATATGCCTTCGTCACGACGACGGACGCTTTACATCGTACTCTTTTCCACATGGTCAAATCAATCTTTTCTGGCGGGCATATTTTGGCTAAATTTTTGACTTCAGACTAGGCGCTTTTGATCTTTAACCGATGAATATAAAAAACGCAAAAATAACAACAATGACGCCATAGAAACAAAAAAAACGTGTACTCACTAATCGTATGTATGAATAATTGTACAATTTACAGTATTGTATATACGAAAGTACTTTTGCACGTTAATTGTTATTTTATTTACATTACACTTTTCGTGACAATACAAACAATATATAAATAACTGAACTCTATGCTCAATGTTCACGTCTATGTTTAGTGTAGTCTATGTCATAGACACAATACAAAAAAACAGCCTATCTCAAGCTCCAGAGCCTATAATATATGATATATACAATATACTACATATACAAATATATACATTATACTCGAGGTCTTCGACGAGACAGTTTTTATTGCTTCTCGTTTTTGTGTAGTGTGTGTGTGTGTTGTATGCGTAATTTAATTATATTCACAGAACTGCTGCTTTTGTTTGTTGATTCGCCGTAATTTGTAATGAGTATATTAATAAGCTTGGAAATAATACTACGTATTTTATATATATTTATATCGTATAAGTTAAATATTAACAAAACCTACGCGCATTACTTGAGAGCGAAAAATCAGTTTTAATTATAACTATTTAATTTATATTAATTATATAAATTTGTATTATAATTATATCATTATCTTTAAATAAATCTTTTTTAATATTTAATCACAACATGAAGAATAAAAGTATCACAACATGCAGTATGATTAATTTTAGGAGGCGTATAACAGAATTCTTTTGTTGATTACTGATTTAAAATTGGCAAACAATTATTTAAATATCATATCTTTATTAGTGTATACAATAAAATATTGAATATGGCGGGATATATATGTATATATATTTATATACAAAGCAAATATTTGAGTACCAAAATATCCACAATAAATAAAGCGTTTTTTTGTTTCTTAAGATTTAATAGAGTTAAAGCTTGGCCAACGAACGTTATTGAAGGTCAACTCATTATCATATTAATCCAGAAACAGCAAGAAAGTGATAACAATATTATGAAAATCAAGGTTGTCAAACAGAATTACCTTTCATAAAAATATGAAAAAAATATGCAACTTTAATAAAAAAACCTCCTTCTTAAAATAGTGAGCACAACAAAAATAAAATTGTGCACCAAGAAAAAAAGTGTGCACCTCTTAAATTGGGATTGATGATATTTTGTTGGTTTGCAATTTTACATTTTCGACACTGTTACATTAATGTACCGATAAGTTAAAACTAAGTAAAACGTTTTTTTTTAAATAATTAATATACACAAGCACTGTAAAAAAATATTTATTTATACATATGAATTGCACATAAATATGTTGTAGGTTATCACCGCTGACACCAGTGCAATGGAATGAGCAAGTAAATATTTACAATCAATACAAGACATCGCCGATCAGCGTATAAGAAAAATACACACACACACATACACACACAAATCCTATGTGAAATTAATCCTGAACAAACAAACAAACACATTATTCAGTCACACACGCGTAAACATACGTTGAATATGCATATATATGTTTATGTATATGTAACGTACAAGGAGAGCAAACAGCTCGGGCAAACAAACGCACGCGCACGCCTTAAAGAAACCGCGAAATGTATCTTAACGCGTGTGCGGTTTTCCGTGTCTTTCCCGGCGAACGGCGACGACGCATATGCTCGAAGGTAAACATCAAATATTTGATGCGCTATTTCGATTTTATATATTTGAATGCATATTAACATAATGATTATGTAGCTACATAAAAAAACTATGTATATTTTTACTCTACGTTTTATGCACATCATCAGACTGTCTAATTAGACGTTATTTGGTACGTGCACTGATGGATGTTTAGAATAAAAAAAGAGATGAACATTTTTATGTACATAAAAATTGATGTTTGAACATCTGTTTGATTCTGGCAGGTTGATCGCACGATTTCCATCGGTTAACTGTCACAAAATCGTATCGCATTTGTATATGCATTATTTTCTGTCTTTATGTCAAATATATACGCGTATTTACATAAAGACCACAGCGCATGCGACTTGTATACATTAAAATAGAGGTGTAACCGTGAGAGCATTTATAATAATTAAATACATTATGTAATAATCATAAATTCACTGTATAAAATGTAGTATATATGTTGTCAGTCACATTTATGCAAAATGCGATAAGCACGCACAGTCGCACATGCCGTGCCGCGCTGCTGTGCAGAGTCCAAAAAGCGTCTTAATCACGCCCACGCTGTGCTGTGCTTTAGCGTTCGCTTTTAGTTTCCGTATAATGGAACTCTATATATTTTATATATATATACATTCAATTTGGCTAATTAAAAAATACCTTCAACATGACAGTCTCGCTCCGTATTTGAATAGGTGAGCGCAGACTGTGGCTATATCTCTATATTACACATATAAACTATACTGAGGCATTATATGCATGGCTAGATATACACGTTCCATGGCACCCACACGAACGACGTCGGTGACTTTACATATGTATAATAATTTATTCAATACTACTATATACGTACAATACGAAGATATATATATATATATATATACCATCAGAATGTGCAGGTTACGCAAAGTGGGACAACCAGCTCGCACTGTGATTTTCAGGCTCGATTGCTCACTGAAATGATGTAAGACGTTCGTCGCCGTTTTATTTTCATTTTTTTTGTCTACAAAATGGCAAAGATCACAGATATTTATAAATATACATATTCATATGAGCGCTTAATTGATAATAGATAGATTCAAAATCGTAATATCAGAAAATAGAAATGTATTCTTTGTTGAACGCCCTTGAATCGTCAAAGCATGACATTAAATCACAATTTGCATGAAGCGTTCAACCCAGTGTCCCATACTCTGCAGACATAGCAAGCTTAATATATACAGTATTATATACTATACATATTATAAATACATACTAATTTGAAGAGGCCCGCATAAACTGTATAATTGTGTAGTAATTTAGTTTATGCTTACATATGCGCATTCACAGGGTATGGATATTAAAGCAAAGTCAGTTGTATAGATACAAGGCAGAGAAAATTGATTTTCACTGAAAAACCACTCTATTTTTTAAATATTTCTTTAACTTTTCTTGGTATATATGACCGTCGATAGAATTTTTCTACACTTTTTTGCCATACTTCCACTTATCTGCAGCTCAAACTTAACGCATAGACTCATTTGCACGCAAAAAATAATATAAAGAAATAAAAAATAATTAAAATTATAATTAATTAACCCTATAAAGTGTAAACCAAGTTTTCTATATTTAAAAATTATTTTCTCCTTTTTCTTGGTATATGTAAATTACTTTGACCACCCTAATTTTTTTGGGATGCAAAGAGTTAAGTGTAAAGAGCAGATTTTTTTTCCAAAAACTACTTAATCTAATGTCTTTTAAACTTTTATCCCTTTTGCCTAATTAATGGCTTTGTACCTATTTAGTCACCCCATAATTAGAGAATGCATCATCAATGGGCCAAGTTTCAAATCGATTGGATGTAAAAGTAATACTAAGAATTAAAAAAATAAAATTAAACAAATTATACGATTAAAAAATAATTTAAAAAAAAATCCGACGCCTAACAGTGCATTTCCGATAAAACATATGACTAGATTCAGATGCGTCTCGGAGTCAGAGATGATGCTCTGCATCAGACGTCATAGGAAATACACCTTAAGTATTAAGTACTGAGTATTATATATGATTAAGTATTTATTACCACTTAGTTTTATTGTTAAAGTTAGAAAATGTTCTTATCTTTAAAATGTTTTTTAGTTTCTTTCTGTTTGAACTTTGAAGTGTCATAACTTCCAAAATATGCATCGTAGAATAATATTTTATAAATACATTTTTAGGTAATTTTATAATCTATAAAAATCATTTATTTAAATATTTTTATTTTTTTGTTTAAATTTCATTTTTTATTATATAAATTAAATTAAAATGGATTGAATATGAGGGCTGAATTCAACACTCCAGAACTCACCGGATATTAAAAATCGTATTTCTTATCTAAAAGTGACCGTAATTTGAATAAACAACTGCAATATGTACATAAAAAACGGTACAAATATTTTTTATGAACAACAATTTATTTGCGAGTTAAAAAACGATTCGTAAACACCGTTTAATTTGGACACCCTGTATATAAACATTATACTAAAGATTAAATTATGCTCTGTGTATACACAATAAATTGAGTATGCAAATTGAACGCAAACTTGCGTTGATCGGAGGTTCACGCTGGAACAATGCCAC
>JAAAKO020023554.1:0-14543 GCA_010015015.2 Bolitophila cinerea | reverse complement strand
AGCTCTAAAAAAAGGTGAACATTTTGTCTATAATATGCCGTACTTTAAAAATCCCCCCTTCTAATGCACCCCCCACCAAAAATCATTTAAAAAGGGTCGATTTTACCCTAAAAACCCCCTAAACCCTTAAGGGGATTTTTCCAGGCAAAAAAACGTTTTGGTATGAGGGTAACATCCCCTAAAAAAAAAAATCTGGGAGGGGGCGCTAAAGTAAAGATTTTACTTGTTTTTTTCTTTTAGATATTGTAATAACACGTAAAGCTGGATTTTAATATACGCATACGTTTTGTCTCTGTCTATCGTATTGTGATTTTAATCTTTTTAAGCATGTCTGTGCTGGAATTGCTTGGCAGCAGTGTTTCACAATTAAAACCCAGCTTAATAAACTCTATTTTAAAATTTTTACTATTTTACAAGCCTTTATAGTCAAATAATTAAATAATATTTGTATATTTAATATGTGTTGTAAGTGATTTTTGGTATACAGGTCGATACACGAGTGGGCTTGGAGAATGGGTTTGCCAAGTTCTAAAAATGTACCGCTCGGAGCAATAACCACAAATAGACTGAAAAAAATGGTGTATTTATTGGATAAAACAAATATTTGGGCGTAATGACACTTTAGCGGGCAAAGAAAAAAAAGTTTTATAGGGATGGAGAAGGGTATAGGATTTCCATAATACAAATAAAAAAAATCCTAAAAAGGAAGGAGGGATTTAAAGATTTAATGATTTTGGGAGTGTTTAAAGGCTTATATTCTAAAAACAGTAAACTGTAGAGAAAAACCACACCTTTTTAAAGTTATTCTGAGCTTGTACTCCTTTTCATTTCCTATAAAATAATATTATTGTATTTATACTATTTTTTTGTAACGTAAAAAAAGTTATACACAATATTGAAGGAAATAAAGGCCCTGAGTACAAATCAGAGATATTACGATTTCCGAGGCCCCTAAATTTTTCACTATTAGTTTTTCCGCTGATTACGAATATAATAATGAAAATTTGTACAAAGGTCTCCTCACTCCTCATATAGAATTTATTTATCAGTGAATAGAAAAAAATATTATGGATTGCTTGTTTGGGATTTTATCTATAGTTACCATTTTCTTTGGAACCTTATAAACACATGTCTCCCTTAAACATCTTTTAAAAACGGGTTATGTTCGGAAATCGTAATCGGACCCGAATCAAGTTTTAGAGTGCGTTCTTCGGCCCTGCGCTTTTCTGGCACGGCCCGTAGGCTAGAGAGTTGAACTCAGGCTCTAAGTCTCCGGGCGAAAAATACATTGTTGGCAACCCTACATAAAGTAGAAACTATAAAGTCCTCACTTTTTTCCAACATTCTATTCCTACCAGCAGGCCTATTGGATAAGAAAAATTCTTTCGTTTAATCAATCTTCTAAGAAATTAAATAATAATGTATTTAATTTTTTTTTCGGAACGTCATGAAAAGCGAACATTAGCAACAAAAACATTTTGTGATAGAAAATCCTCTTTTCATTCTTTTTTAGAGGCCTTATTGCAAAAAATGTTGGAATATCCTATATCCTAGTCGATATCAATATAAAATTTGCCATCCTTAAATACGTGTCTTTTGTGCAAACTTTGGCAAACCATCACTTAAGTGCCTCTTAAAAAAAAATCTGGAATGTAGTGGTGCTTTTTCTATTTAGGATTTCCAAGATCAGGAAATGTTATTATATCAGCAATGCCTTACACTCATTTAAAACTAATTTTCTATAGAAAACGTGTTGTTCACTTATAATATATATAAAAAGGTCTAAACTTTTTTGTATCCCTCCTCGTTTAAATAAACATTAGTTCAAGGCGCGGTGTCACTCGATTGGCCTAATTTCGATTGGCCGAATGATACGATTCGATTGGCCGAATCGGGTTTTGATTGTTTTTCCTTTAAATTCGGCCAATTGTATCATTCGGCCAATTGTATCATTCGGCCAATCGTGATTTGACCAATCGTGATTCTTCAAATCGTATCATTAGGTCAATCGTACCATTCGGCCAATCGTATCATTTAAACATATGTGATTCGGCCAATCGAAATTTGGCCAATCGAAGTACAACATTCAGTTCAAGGTCGGCGTACTCATATGAAATCTCGTACGAAATTGAACATAATCAAACAAATAGCCCATGAGGGGGTGATTTCCTAGTTTTTTTATATATGCTAAGGGGATTCCCTAATGATGTGAAAAGGGCTTGGTCAGTTCTCAGATCCTTAAACCTAAACTGCTTTTATTGATGAACAAAATTTCCGGCACGTATCCTTGGAAAAATATATGAATCCATAGAATGCGGAAATAATTGAAGACGGATACTAGAAATGGCTTTCAATGTAGTAGCCTCTGGGGAAAAATTATATTAACCCTATTCATCATTTACCTTTTTTATTATATTTTATAGATTAGTAGTATAAATAAAAAAAAATAATAGTTTTATTATTTCTAATATACTTTAACTGCATATTAAAATCAAAATTACATTTTTTCAGACCACTAAAACTGCACTAACGGACACATACCCTACTAAATGCAATACTCCTAGTCCTGCGTGTGAATAATATAGCTCAGCCTTCAAACACATCCCACATCCGCACACACACACACTTACAAAACTCTCACCATGAACTCTAAACTCATTCTGGATCGGACGATAGGATTGCTAAAGCATCCCCTGGCCAAGGGTATGCTAGCCTATACAGTACTATGGCCAACGGGTTGCTTGATTCAGCAAACCCTATCAGGCAAGAGATGGGGTAAGTGACCAAGGGGATATCCATCATATATCGGATGTACTCAAAATGTCGAGAAATATAAATATTATGATAAAACACACATAAAATAAATAGGAGAATACGACTGGGCCAAGTGCGGTCGCTTCTGTTTGTTCGGCGCCCTCTTCGTAGCTCCCACTCTCTACGGCTGGTTCCGATTGACATCGCAAATGTGGCCGCACACAAACTTTCGGTCCGGCATCACAAAGGCCATTGTGGAGCAGTTCTCATACGGTCCTTTTGCCACGTGTTGCTTCTTCACAGGCATGACTTTTATGGAAACGCGTGACTTTGAGCAGTGCAAAATCGAGCTGACCGAAAAGTTCTTGCCAACGTATAAAGTAAATATTTATTTAACACAACAGACTTAAAGACGTGTTAGTGCTGCTGGTCGTGTTGAAAGTTTGCTGTAGTAATTGAAGCGTCCCTTTTTATAGACGGGCATCTGCTACTGGCCCATCGTGCAGACGCTCAACTTCTCGCTGGTGCCCGAACGCAATCGGGTTCTTTTCGTGAGTGTCGCCAGTTTGTTGTGGACCACATTCCTGGCATACATGATTCAGCTGGAGAATGAGAAAAAGATAGCAGCAGCAGCAGAACTAGCGTGGAAACGGGCGGAATCCCTGCATTCCACAGATCTATTATTGTAGGAACTCCGTTGAGGAATACTTATGCATTAGTTAAAAAAGTCCAGTATGGATTAGATAAATGTATTTGTAAACCAATCTGTGCCCCGTCCGAGACAGGGTTTTTGGAGTTTAATTTATATTGTGTATATTATTTACGTATAAAAGTACCATTTTATACAAAACATTATCTGTATGTATTTAAAACAAATTAATTTATATTAACAAAAAATGCAATTTTAAACCAAATAAAATCGACAATAATCAGTATTCCATAATTATTAATTTCATTTAATTTATGTTTTCGATACGCTGCACAGATTTGATTAAATGAGCAGACTTTATTTCTAAAGATTTAAAGTTAAAAGTATCGAAAATGGCACTGTCAACACTAAAAGCCTTCACAACAAAGTATCCGCTGGTCCGTGGAATGCTGTCGTATAGTGTAATTTGGCCAACAAGTGCATTGGTACAGCAAGCCATCGTCGGTAAATCTTGGGGTTGGTATTCAGTTATCCTTATTAAATAATATTTTTTAAATTATATTTTCTTACGCTCAGACGAAATGGACTTTGGTAAGTGCGTACGTTTTAGTCTATACGGGGCATTGTTTGTCGCACCCACTCTGTACGCCTGGGTGCGTGTCTCGACGGTTATGTGGCCACAAACATCCATTCGCACTGGTATTATAAAGGTAATTACATCCATCCATCCATTGACAGCACTTTTATTCTTATGCTTTCCGATTTAGGCTGTTGTGGAAACTATCTCGTACACTCCGGCCGCAATGACGTGTTTCTATTTCGGTATGAGTCTGTTAGAACGCAAGACATTCAACGAAGCCGCCCATGAGGTCAGCACTAAGTTCTTACCCACCTACAAGGTACACAACAACAAAAAAAACTAATAGCGATTAAATAATAATCTCGATTCATTTCCAGGTGGCGGCCTGCGTTTGGCCCATAGTGGCCACCGTGAACTTTTCGTTTGTGCCAGAGAAAAACCGAGTGCCTTTCATAAGCGTCTGCAGTCTAATTTGGACATGCTTCCTAGCCTACATGAAGCAACTAGAGCAAGTGCAACCTCTTGCCGTTTTATCTTGAGAAAACATCGTAATTTTAACATAACGTATTTTATTTAAATTATGTTTTTATCGTCACCATTTTAATAAAGAATGGTTTTTACTGATAAATACAACAACAAAAAAATAAACATACGGTCCAAATTTGTTTTATAAAAACACCGGTTCGCCGCGTTCGTTCCATTCGGTCTTCATTTTCTTAAATGCAAACACCAAGTACAGGGCTGTAAATAAATTTTAAGATAATAACATTTAGATATTTAAACGTTCTAAATAATGTCAAACTTACAAGTTGCTTCCCATTCAGATTTAGAAAGGGTTCCGATTTTTTTGTTGGCACCACCCAGATACCTGCTGGCATGCTCATACTCAGAATCATCGTTGTTCTGTTTACCGTACATCGGTGGAAACGTTTCAAGCCCGTTCATTCTTTCCAGTAAGGTTCGTTCTATACAAAAAAATGGTATAAATACAAAGCAAACAAATATTATTCAAAAATTTGCCATACGTTGATCCCGTTTAATAGATCGATCGAAAAAGTCCTCGAAACGTTCCTTCATCACCAGCTGAAGCCCAAACTTGCGTGCTAGCTTAACGAACAACGGAAAATGTACCAGAAACTCGGGACAATTTACAACGCCATCCAACTGAAAATTGTACTTGGCACCAAACAATGGCGGACACTCTGGATCGCACAAAAATGAGATCTGGTACACATCGTTGCCAAACGTGTTTGTGCCCGCCTCCCGTTGTCGCTTAATAATATCATTAGCATCCGGAATTGTGCCAATAAAATATCCACCCGTTTGCAGACACTCCGCAGCATTCTTGATCATGCACTCAGCCTGCTTCAGAGACTCAAAGCAATAGTGAAACGCAAACTGGCAGCTCACCAGATTCAGAGCTATCGATGGATCTTTGTACTGTTCGCGCAGTCGTTGTGTCGTACAGTCACTGGCAAAGAATTCTGCAGTGTACATTTTGTTAAACTTCTGTCTGTAGCCACCACCACCACCACCACCGCCTCCGCGCTCTGACATTGTCTTGAAACGAACCTCACACTGTTCCATACTCACGTCAGCAATATCCGTACAGATCAAATGCGTAATGCCCGCACGTTCCCACTTCAGTAGGTCACCACCTTTACCGCAGCACATGTCAAGCACACGTAGTGGAGCACCCAGCTTTGAGGTGTTCTTGATCAATTCCAAGTAATCATTGATCAACATACTTTTTAACCAATTATTAAAGTTTCGCATGTGAAAAATACGAGATTTGGATCGTTCGTGAACGCCTTTCTCTTCCAGGGCATTGTAATGGGATGCCACCACGTTGCTGTGACCATCGTCAGCCGGGTGTTGATCTCTTGAATTATTAACATCATGTTTTTGTTTTTGCTGCTGTTGTTGTTGTTGTTGTTTGTGTTGTCCATAGCTTATGCTGCTTGTTGTGGTTGGCGCAGCATGTGTCTGAAGTTCTTTACTACTATCGGATGTCGTCTGCTGAAAACACGCTCTACCACGACCTGACGATTGATAGTCATCCCGTTCGCGAGGTGGCGGCACGAAAACAGGCGCAGGGGTATCATTAAAGATGTCATCGTCTCCAGCGGCAGGCAAAAAACAAGCTCGCTGCTCGCTGAGGAAATCGCGCCGTGCAGCAGCGATAACAGGCGTTTCGATTGGGATCTCGCTTTCATCCACGTCAGGAGTTTTTGGTAACCTCTCAGTTTCTTCGTCTGTCTGATGCGCTGGAGAACCTGAAACGGCGGTCTCGTATACTTCGGACATTGTTGGATTGAGAGACGCTAAGTGATTATATTATATAGTTGACTACTGATATTTCCTATTTTAGAACAACGTGTTGGTACACTATTTAGTATTTAAGATACAATTATCTTATCGAGAGGCTCTGTACGGGGGTTGATCTAAATAAAACATATAAATACGTTTTAATTTGTCACTGTACTTTGTAAACTCTGTGAAGATCAAATTTGACAGTTGTACGTACAGCTGTTGCACCGCGTTCACGTATACGTGACGCATACGACACAATATCGACATCTAATGTATACGCACCATAAAGTTCCTTGAGTACTGAGTATTGAGCAAAATTTTGATCTCGCATCTCGATAATGAAAATTTTATTAATTATAATCCAAATCTAACATAGATAAAGCTACTTTATTTATGTACCAAAAACCTTGTAACCTTAAAAAAAGGCAAAGTGCACGTTAGGGATTTTTTGATAGAGAAAAACAGTAAAATGACTAATTTTGTTCTTTAAGCATTTTTTATTTATTTGGGGGTCTTCTCATTAATATCATCCTTTTAAGGTGTTTCATGTTTGTATGAAACTTCTTTTTTAAAATGCTCTTTTGATGTTGTTTCTTTATTTCATCTGAATTTTATTCCCATCTCCTATCAAGGTGTTTTTAAAATGATTTCCAAGCTAAATACTGTTTAACAGTTCTGGGGCTGCTCTTTCAGGGTATTGGCGAAATGCAAATATTTGTTTGGACATTGGCGCCACGAAAAACGTTATCGTGCTGAGAGTCTCACCATTTTGTTATTATTATGAATTTAACAATTTAAATAAAAAAGATAAACATAACAATAAATTCAAATTCCGCGCTACCGCCAAATGTCCTTGACATACTCAACTATTCACCACCCCTATGTCGAAGCACTGCTGCCAACCTGCTGAAATATAATCGATGCCGTCGCGAGTCGCTTGATTGTCGTGGTCGCGTAGTGTCTGTCTGTGTTGTGTGCAGTGCTGTGATTAGACTCAAAAACTCTTTAAAGTACATAGTCTATGTACGTAAAAGTGTTCGTCTAGTGCAATATAGATGTAATTCCATTAAGTGAACCTATTAATATACCTACAAATCGCTTGGTGCAGGTGTTTTGTATGTTGTCAAGATCTCAGAAATTGACATTGCTCGTACGAGCAAATAAGATAATTTTGCTTTAGTACAGGCCTGCCAACCGTACGGCTGGCTGTCTGCGCTGCGGTGTGGTGAGAATTTCGTGTGTGTGTTGCCGTTTCGTAACGCATGCGCCGTACGCGTTCGCTTGGACTTAGAAAAATTTCGTATCGCGTCAGTTTCTCTCTTTATTCGTTTGCACCGCGACCGAGTAAAAGACTGAAAAATTTCAATCACCTCAGATTTCTGTGGACTTAGAAAAATTTCGCTTGGTGCCTCAGAATGAGCGTGGAAATTGCAGCTGTGCAGCCCTCTGTGGAGTCCGTAAGTATTAAAAGTGAATTGTGGAGTGCCCAAGGTTTCTGTTGAGCTCATAAATGCATTCGATTTACCTGGAAAATCGGGAGTTTGTAATATAAAATTCGAGTGTGAGTATGTGCAAAAGACGGAAAAATGGCGACGACGATGAGATTTCTTCTAAGTCCCACGTCGCCCATGTTGGTCGTCTCGATCATGAGCCGCTGCTTGCTAAAAGACGAATATCTTGCGGATTATTCATCCGATCCTGAAATTTCTAACACTAGAATTCGATTCAGTGCAATTGACGTAGATTATTTTTAAAATTTATTTTTACGAGTTTTTTACGATCGACCTCGTCTTTTTTTACTTGATCCACATGCGGTTCGACAGTATAAAAAACTGGTCTCTAGCAACAGCAGCACACACTTATTGTTCAAAAAATTATATAAGGTTAGGGACTGGAAAGTCTACATTTTGTGTGCTTCCTACGAACGCTTAAAGAATAGAACCTGTAGTCAGCATGCTCGATTCGTTGTGAGCTTAAGTGCTCGCAACACATCCGGTCGTCGACGGGACGGGTGCGAAACTTTGACCTCGCGCTGACCTATTTTAGGCGGAACTAGCTAGCCACAGGCTTCAATCGCAGATTTGTGCATTATTCAAATAATTGATCATAGAAAATAAATATTTTAAATATTTTATATAATGACGAGCTGAAACAGATTCGTTCGGTGTATCTATAATTTAATTTTAAATGATGCTATATTTATATCATGTTTATGTATATATATATATATATATATATATATATATATTGTCATTTCGAGTACATCATACAATAAGTTATTTTAATACCTCATATGTTGTTTCATTCTTTTTGTATAAATCTCATTTTATATAAATTCACCTACGAAATCTAAAAAGGGGTTTTATTATTTTATCACCTGAGTTAATTACACAAGTCTCCACTATACAGTCCTCTGTCTACCTGTCCGCAACCCTTTTCTGTTTATACAGTTTATTTTTAATCTAACTATCGTGCTGTGTGTAGCACTTTTGTTCTAATAGAAGAAACCTCAATTTGTAGCACATTTATTTTTAAAATATCGCATCTTTTCAAGGAAACTCTTTAAAATGGTACAAAAACCGTTTTTTTATGTGTGCATGTTTAGCATTTGAAACGCCTTGCGTTTGCATAAATAATAAATCGGGTCAACGATCGTGCGATCGCGTTTGTTCTTTGTTTTATATATAACACATGTATATATATATACATAAATATACTTATAGCATTTTACTTGAAGGTGTTTTATTCTCATTGTTTATTAATTTCTGTTTTTTATTTATTCAACCTGTAGCCACCGACCGACGTTGTGTCAGAGAAACCTATGAACGGAGAACAGCACTCCAATGGGCTGACCAACGGGCACTCGAGCAGCAGCAGCAAAAAACACCGAAGCAGCAGCAGTGGCCACCACAAGTCCTCGAGCAAGGACAAGCATCGCGATAAAGATCGCGATCACAAAAGCTCCAAGTCTGGTCACTCGAGCAGCAGCAAGTAAGTGTTAACATTTCATACCGACATACTGATATTCTATAACAATTTTGTATTTATTTTTTAAGGGATAAACATTCATCCAGCAGCAGTGGTCACCGACACAGTAGCTCGCACAAATCGTCAAACCGCGATAAAGATAAGCCACGCGATGACAAGGATAAACCTCGCGATGACAAAAACAAGCCTCCTCGTGACGAAAAAGACAAGCACACCTCGAGCAGTAGTTCCAGTAAGGATAAGTCCCGAGATAAGGACAGGCATCGCGAGCGCAGCGACAAAGATAAGGATCGTAGCAAGGAACATCGAAGCAGTACGAGTGATGGCAAAGACAAGAAGGTATCGTCATCATCATCGTCACGTGACAAGGATAAGGATCGGCACAAGAGTTCGTCATCTTCGTCAAAGCATAGACATTCCAGCAGTGGTTCGTCGTCAAGACATCGCGACAAGGATCGTCATCATTCATCGTCCAAGTCTAGCAAGGATCGTAGCAGTCATCGCGATCGTAAGCCAGACGAAGAAGTGAAGGTCGAAGCGAAGCCTCCACCACCAGACGAATCACAGGAAGTAGACGTGGGTAGCGATGCTGAGCAGCCCGTGCAAGTACATATCGCCGATAACAATGAAGTTAATCTGTCACAAGCCAGCTCGTGCGATTACTCTATGTCACAGTTCAAGCCCAATGAAACGCCTTTTGAGGTAAAGGAAGAAGATGATGAAGAGGAAGACGTCGACGACGATAGTGCTGATGGTGATTTTGCGCCGGTTATCAGTACCATCAAAGAAGAACTCGAGGAGGACGATGATGAAGAGGATATTCCGATCGCCAAGAGAAAGATTATTAAAGTAGAGCCAATCGTCGACGACGATGACGATGAAGAAGATATTCCAATAGCGAAACGGCAGAAAGTCAAGGTGGAGGAGTCTGATGATGAAGACGACGTCCCGTTGACCGCTCGCAAGAAGATAAAGACTGAGAAAGTGAAAAAGGCCAAGAAGAAGAAGCGTCAAGACAGCGACGAGGACGAAGAGGAGTATGATGAACGACCAGCCAAGAAAGTGAAGAAGGAAAAGGTAATTAGCAACAAAACGAAAATCATGAACAGTTATTCTAAAATTGTTTTTAAAGATTAAAAAGGAAAAACCATCAATCAAAAAAGAAGTAGTCTCACCAACCAAGGGCGGCCGTAAGAAGAAAGAAGAAGAACCAGAGGAGGTCTGGAAATGGTACGTATTTAGTTTTTTTTTTTAAATTAAATTTAAAATTAAATATAATTGGTTGGTTGCTTCAAAACACTCAACTTTTTAACAACTTTCTTATCAATGGTGAAAGCTAAACTTTGACGTTTGTGCCCACGTGCTCAATTTGTATATAAAAACCCGTATTTACGTAAATATTGCCATCACATGAAAGTCTTCTTCTGCAGCTGTGTTATCATTCTTCGAATTAAAATAATATTAAACTACCGGCGACGCCGGGTATTATGGTAGCGTTCGACGGCACGCCTGCTCAACGTGTCGAATTTATGTCCTGCTAGGCCACCGGTCTGCTGTCACTTTGACAGTAGCACAACAACGAACAATTTAAAGATGGCCGACGACGACTGGTTGCGATGACATAACTTACATATAATTGTGCTACTTTTTCATAGAGAAAAACGACTGAATATAACAATTTCCTGCATATAGATGCACAGGAAAACAGTGTTCTCGTACCTGTGCACGATAGTTAGGCAAAAGAGTTCTTGTATCGGTGTTCGAGGGGCAAACGCACAATTTTCACAAAATGTTAGGTTATGTCAGTCGACTGCACCAGCAGCGCAAAATGTCGGTGTTTCTCTTGTGCGGCGATTGTTTAAACATCAACGGTGGTGTGTGCAGAGATGTTATTATTATTTTATTTATTCTTGAGATAACACGTTGTAAATTTGTATCTAAATTCCATTTATTTTGTGTTTTAGGTGGGAGGAAGAGAAGAGGGCTGATGGCGTCAAATGGATGTTCCTAGAGCACAAAGGTCCTGTATTTGCGCCACCCTATGAACCATTGCCTGACAACGTGACATTCGAATATGATGGCAAAGTCATAAAATTGTCACAGGACGCCGAAGAGATTGCCGGATTCTATGCTAAGATGCTTGAGCACGACTACACTTCCAAGGATGTGTTCAATGATAATTTCTTTAAGGACTGGCGAAAAGCTATGACCAGCAAGGAAAGGGAGAAAATCACTAAGCTGAAACACTGTAATTTCCGTAAAATGCATGCGTACTTCCAGAGTGTCTCTGAAAAGAACAAAAGTCGCTCCAAAGAAGAGAAACTTGCACTTAAGGCTGAAAATGAAGCCGTGCTAGCCGAATATGGATTCTGTACGATAGACGGACACAAAGAGAAAATCGGTAATTTCCGTATCGAACCTCCAGGTTTGTTCCGGGGTCGTGGTGAACATCCTAAAATGGGCATGGTAAAGCGACGTATTTTGCCAAACGATATTCTGGTGAATTGCTCAAAGGACAGTGTACACCCTGAACCGCCAAAGGGTCACAAGTGGCGTGAGATTAAGCATGACAACGCCGTCACTTGGTTAGCATCTTGGACGGAGAATGTACAGGGTCAAGTAAAATACGTGATGCTGAATCCTAGCTCAAAGCTGAAGGGTGAAAAGGATTGGCAAAAATACGAAACTGCTCGTCGGTTACACAAACACATTGACAAAATCCGAAATACTTACAAAGACGAATGGAAGTCCAAGGAAATGCGTATTCGCCAGCGTGGTGTTGCATTGTATTTCATTGATAAACTCGCGTTGAGAGCTGGTAATGAAAAGGATGAGGATCAAGCGGACACAGTTGGTTGTTGTTCTTTGCGTGTAGAGCACATTCAACTGCACAAGGCACTTAACGGAAAAGAAAATGTGGTTGTATTCGATTTTCTGGGTAAGGATTCAATTCGATACTACAACGAAGTAGAGGTCGAGAAGAGAGTGTTCAAGAATTTGGAATTGTTCAAGGAGAATAAGAAGGATGGTGATGATCTGTTTGATCGACTGAACACCGTTGTGATGAATGAGCATTTGCGGGAACTTATGGAAGGTTTGACCGCCAAAGTATTCCGTACTTATAACGCTTCGTGGACACTACAGTGTCAGCTAGACGAGATCACCGACGCAGACTCAACACTGCCCGAAAAACTTCTTTCTTACAATCGTGCCAATCGTGCCGTTGCAATATTATGTAACCATCAACGTGCTGTGCCCAAGAGTCACGACAAGAGCATGGAAAATCTGAAGGAGAAGATTCGTATTAAACGCGAGCTTGTCGACGAACTGGAAGTGGAAGTTGTGGTAAGTTTATTATGAGTTGAGAATATTAGATAACTAACTAATGGTATACTTAATATTTAGGATGCCATTAAAGATGCAAAACGTGGATCTATGAAGGAGAAAATAAATGCTGACAAGAAAAAGAAGGCATTACAGCGTAATAAGGAGCAACTTAAGAAACTTGAACTCCAAGAGACTGATCGTGATGAAAATAAAACCATTTCTTTGGGCACTTCTAAGCTGAACTATTTGGATCCTCGAATTTCGGTGGCATGGTAAATATTTTAATTGATTTTCATATGGTTAATTATATTAATTATTATTTTTATATAATTTCAGGTGCAAGAAACATAGTGTTCCGATTGACAAGATCTACAATAAAACACAGCGTGACAAGTTCCGATGGGCCATTGACATGGCCACAGAGGATTACCACTTTTAAGCGTTGTGTCACATAGCCCAATCCACTAGCCCTCCGACATAAAGCGTTCACTTGAGCAGGCGTATCGTAAATTTAATTTACGTTAACAATTCCGCCAAAAAAACATAACATGCATACATACTACACTAATAAGAGTGTACTTAGGTTCATACGTTTTTATGTGGCTGTAATTTAAAGCATTTTGTGTGTTTTTTTTAAACAAATTGAGAATTATTGAAAAAACTACAGTCGAAACACATTATATATAATATTTATATATATATATACAAACTATGAAGTTATAAAGATACAATCCAACAAATTATTAACAAATTCGAGTAGATTTTTTTGTTTGTTTATTTGATTCGTATGGCCGTGTTTAGTTTTGATTTTTTTGATTGTAAATATTTTAAGTTAAACGACGCAATATCTTATAGTATCTTAAAAAGTCTATATATTTTTTCTACCGAAAAGACAAAACACAAACAAATATTTTAGTCTAGCACGTTTCTGTGTGTTATTTTTAAACGGTTTCCTATGAGTTATTATAACCCAATTTCCGCAACACTTGTTTTGCCGCACACTGCCGTTTCGCATTTTCACGGCAAACGTCAATTTTCATATCTAATGCGACCCCTTCCCACTTGATCGAGGTATTGGTTGTAAGATTACCCAACACACACACACGGATAGTTGTAATTTTAAGATTAGCTAAACACAACACACAATTTAGATTAGTATAAATTTGATTTTGCATAGTTTGTAAAATTACCAACCTACAAACACAACACATACGACATACAATTAATTATACGCAAGATATTATTACGTATACAAAAAGCGATACATATTTTGAAGATTATTTTTAATAAAATACAAATAAAAATGTACATGTCAAAATTTAAACAACACTGTTTTTATTTATTTAACAAAAAATATCAAGATAACATTTTTCCTAAATCTAGAAACAATTAAAAAAAATGTTTGCACATATTTTGATATTAAGAACAAGAGATGTTTATAAAATAGGCGGACTTTGACTTTTTAACAGATTTTGGCTTACGTTAAGTCTCTTGAGAATAAGTCACAGTCCACATGTGACTTATTCTCTGCATTTTCAATTACATTATATATTCACTTGAGAATAAGTGACAGTCCGCCTCTGCATTATTATCAGGATTTTTCCTGAGAATAAGTCACATTTTCCTGGCGTTAAGACTCACTTTTGAAAAACAAAAAATGGTTTAAAAATATCAGGGTACTCTACTTCCTGCTTCATCTAAGCCAACAGAACATGAGGTAAAAGATCCTGTCTGACTAAAAGATCCTAACGGTTTTTTATAGCTACTCGGATTTTGTTGCCCTGATTATTGAGGTGGGTAACAATGTGACATCAAGGAACAAAAAACGATGATGACTGATGTACTTCCCTTCTACCTCTCTTCTTAGATTTCACTGTAAAGGGAAACCACACCTAATGAGATATATTTTTTAATATAATAATTATATTCTAA
>JAAAKO020023543.1:0-14547 GCA_010015015.2 Bolitophila cinerea | reverse complement strand
TTACATTGCTTCGTCAAAGAGTTGGCTCACAATTCATAAAGTGATGGCACTTGTGTCATATCTGTGTTGGCAGCTTTATGACTGGCGCTTGCGGCCACAGACCCGATAAAAAACTACCATAACAGCAAACAAAAAGGTTGGTTTATTCTTGACATCGAGGATACATTTAGTTAAATCTTGCAAGATGCTCTCGTTTACAAGCTGGATAAAGCAATATATATATATATGATGTGTTAAATCGTTTCATATATGTGTTTACTAATAGTGCAATGGCAACGTAATGCAAACATTCAATATAATGTCTAATGGATAAAAAAATCGCAAATTTTTAGTCCTAATAATGTTATTTTTGCATAATCATATTAAATACACCTATGACCTCGACTTTCAGAAAGTAGGAGTAAAAGTGGGATTACGTAAAATATTGAACATTTTGTTTCAATCCATACAAGTTGAAATGTAAAATTTGTATGGCATAAATACACTACTCGTATACTTTAATAATTTGCCAATTTAACGTGGTTTCTTACGTAATCCCATTGTTAGTTTATAGACCACCGGTAACTCATATGCAAAATTGTCCTATTGGGTAGAAAAATACCCAAAAATAAAGCAATCTTTGAAAAATGCCCATACAATATCTCAGGTGAGTGCACATGTAATTATTATTTTTTGATAAAATTTGAGCAAAATGTACGACGACGGATATAATCGGTTAAAAAATAAATTATAACAAAAATGTAATCGGCACTAATTTATTTGCTAATACTTTTTCGAGTTGAATTGTCTGCTAATACATTCACTAAATATAGATTAAAAAATCACATTCAATTTGTAATATATATTTATTTTTCTAACAAAATTCACTCTTACAAATAAATATTTAAATAAATATAGTATATATATTATTATTATTACATTACTTATTGATTCTTTTTAGTATTATCATGTAGTTGTAACCGGTCACATGTAATAAGACGACCAATAGCATAGAGCTGCCCAGCCATATCGAGCTCCTAAAAATATACTTTTTTTGACTTGATTTTAAGGCAACAATGAAATCAGGTTGGATTTTCGATAAGATTAGAAATAACACAGCTCTTAATAAAAATGGCTAGTCTAAACCAGTCGACGAATAGTGGTGTCCAATTACAGTAATATATACATTGTCTTTGTGTTACTTGTGCAATGGGTGCATCACACAAAACTGCTGGCAGACATATTGCTGCTGCTGTTGTTGCTGCGCGGAGCCTCGACAGGCCCCTTGCCCGGCGGACTTTGGCCCCAGTTGGACGGTTTCATCGGAAGTATCTTCGGCTTGGGCGGCAACGGCGGTGGACCGCGCGGATAATGTGGATCACCACCACCACCGCCCAGTGACACCTGATCACCATAATAGTCGTCGAAGTTTGAATTAACGGTTCCTGTACTCATGAAACTGGTATTCATAGTGCTGCTGTTTCCGTTCGTGTCACCATTAGCATTTTGTTGGTGGTGGTGTGGATGTTGATTGAATATAATCGTTGCATCGCCTCCACTATTTTCAAGTGTTGGACTGAGTCGCTGCTTGCTTGACTGGACGGTACTACTACTGTCAAGCGTGTCAACATACGTCGGACTTTTTGCAATGGACAGTCGAGGAGCTGGCTGTGGCCTGGCTAACGGTGCAACAGTGGTCTTTAGACTTTGCGGCTCGAAGTGACTACGCGCCAACGGAATAGGATCGTTTGTTTTGGTTTTGCTCAGTTTTTTGTTGTTGGTAAAAT
The DNA here is from genome assembly GCA_010015015.2 of Bolitophila cinerea. Taxonomy (NCBI): domain Eukaryota; kingdom Metazoa; phylum Arthropoda; class Insecta; order Diptera; family Mycetophilidae; genus Bolitophila; species Bolitophila cinerea. The sequence goes on along the minus strand of JAAAKO020023543.1, from coordinate 12,781 downwards.
TCTCTTTGTTTTTTAGAAAATCGGGTAGCTCAAAGTTAATTTCTGTGCCACGTTGATCTTCCAGGCGAGACATTTGTGCGCGTTTCAGTCCTTCGAGAAAATCTATGAAATGTGGATATAAATTAGTTAACTGTACGTGTGTGTTGCAAAAAGTACTGTAGAACTTACCATGATTCTCGGAGCGCCCAGTAACCTGTAGTTTAACGCCAGCCTTCCACTTAGCGATCAGTGGTTTCTTGACTCCACCCTCTGTGCCGTCCTCTGATCCTGCTGTTGAGCTCTTACTTGGTGGTACTACAGTCTTTTTCATTTGCTTTGGAAGACGATTTGGCACATTTGAATCTCTGCGTCGAAGTCGTCCAAAAATACCCGAGCTAGTTTCCGAACCGAAATCTTCAGATCTAGTCGAACCGTGTTCGGAAGGTCTTTGCACATGCTGCTGCTGCTGTTGAAGTACCTGCTGCTGTTGCGAACCTGCCATACCGGCTAAGCCCATGCCATGCGATTCTACCTTGGCCTGCAGCAATTCGTTAAAAACTTTATTGGTGATCTCATCCAAGGTGCTTTGCTGCTGTTGCATCTTCTGTGTCTTGAACATGCCATTGTTATTATTATGGAAAGTTGATGTGACAGGAATCATTTGATTCTGATAGGTTGGCGGTGGCAGTTGAGCGAGCAACTTTGGAGCTTTTGGACTGGATTGTGCAGTTACAATCGGTTGAACTTCACCGGCATACTCTATATAGATTACATAGCTATGTCAGATAAATTGAAATATGAATGAAATGTTTAAATTACCTCCTGGTTTGCATAAAATCTGCAAGCGTTGGCCATCGGACACCGTTACTGGCAAAATCATGTTTAGCGGCTCGGTGCTGTCTCTTGCCAATACCTACAAAATCAAAAATAGGTATTTAGAGACAGATTCAATAAAAGGATATGCATATGTGTAAATTACCTGTACCAAGTCGAGACGATAGTTGTACTTATGCAAAATGGGTCGAAGCACTTCTCCGAGTGCCTTACACGGTTTACTTTTGACCGATATAACCTTTCGATTTGGTAGGTCAAGCTTGAAGACGACGCGTTGTTCTATCAGTACCTCCTTGCCTGCTAGTGTTGCACTTTGACCGTCTAGATCGATGGGCTTATTGTGGCCAGCCAAAAAACCTTCGTACGCCTGATAGCAGATGCCACGTTTCTCAAGCAATCGTTCGGCCAGTTCCCGTATGGTCTCATTTGGGCGCGTTTGAACAATTGTTGTGGCACCATCGGTCAGTATAACCCGACACAGTGAACTCTTGCTCGTTTCGTCCGAGTCGTTTGGTTGACCGGTACGACAGTGGATGGCAGCATCAAAACTACAAAATAAAAATGAATTATGTTTTAGTTCACAGAAGAAATGAAAATTGGACTTACCTCGACAATGAGCTACGTGAACTATGAATATCACTTGTTGAATTAACGACGGCTGCCACTTTTAGAGTAGCTGATGCGGTGGCTGGTGCAACGGTTAACGGTTTCACACCACGAAAATCGTCACCACGATCTTTGGACTTGCAACGGGCCTTACGGTGCCACGGCAACAGTGACTTGCGCCGCCTATCTTCAGCATTACTCAATGATTTCTTTAGTTTCGCTGCCACTGGACTGTGCAATCCTGTGCGCAAGCCCACGTCTAACTGATCACCTGGATATGGAAGTGGCTGGTTCTTGCTTTCCGCCTCCACGCAGCTCTTGTACAGATCCGATCGGATGAATCGCTGGTAGCTGTCGAACTTCATCAGATTAAATATCTGCTTTTGCGCCTACATATACAACAACAATAACAAAACCGTATGAATATAAAGAGTTATGCAAATTTGTGGCTTGTCTGTGTACTGTCTTACCTGCATAAATAGATCTTTATCGGCATGCTGCAAATTGTCCTGTGCTGTGTTGCGCGCCTGCGAGTCCACATTAACCGGTTCAGATGCGCCGACGCCAAGATGCTTAGCGAATATCACGATCGCCTCTTTCGATCTGTCCGCCTCATCCAGCTGGCGGTAACGTTCGCACGACGTCCAGAAGTAGATATTCTCGGCGGAGAACTCTTTTTTCAGGAATTCCTGAAAGCGCACACGCAAGCATAGAATAATTATTATATTATTTGTTATGTTTTATTAATACTACTATTACAACAATTTTATTTTATATACTTCGAGTATTCGTCTTTATTGCGTTTTAAAATATAAAAAAGAATCGGCATAAATCTGTCTAACTGCACCTTCGTGAAGTGCCCGACGACTCTTACAAGAGGACTGGTTTTTTATGGAGCCACATTATTTATTCAAACGGCGATCTATAGAATATTATATATGTGATATATATAAACTTACCGCAAACGTGTGCAGACCTGCTGAGTCTTCGAGTAGTCGCTCGAACGAGGTGCCCCAAGATGCTACACCGCTGGACGTGTTTTGCGTGGAGCCTGCCATATCGCTGCGACTTCGCATTGAGCCCACGTCATCGTCAATGGACTTCGCGTAATAAAGAAAAATCAAACCATTAAATTATTTATTATTTATAGATTGGACATTTATGTGTAATTTTGATCAGTATTAAGTAGGTACCTTGGTGTAGACATCGTTATCGGAAGCAGCTAGCGAGGATGGGCGACGTTGTAGCGGTGTCCTGGGCTCATTAGAGCGTGATCGGAACGAGGACTGTCCCCAGCGTCGGAACGGAGATGTATTGCTAGGCAGGGCACGTGACTGAAATATACAATAACAAACAAAAATGGGTTATTTATTTTATTATTATTTAAATTACTTTTACTGTGGCACATGAATTGTGACGTAATCGCATTCGCATATGAATATAGAATACATAATATTATCAGGTTCTTTATATAAATATGCATATACGTTATATACATAATAGTAAATACACAAAATAAAGGTGATTCATAAAATTATTATTATTATAGGTGTGCGTTCTGCTGTCTCGCTTAATTTTAATCGCACGTATCATAAATTTAGAGCAATTCTAACGACTGCACTTGAATTTAATATTAACAAGTCCGTATAAATATACAGTATATATTATGTGGCTATAGTCAATCGTGCGTTATCTTGTCGCATGAGCACTCGGAATATATAAATTCCAATTAATTTGTATCAATTAAAGTTAATTGTAGCCGGTTGGGGCACCATTGTGCCACACTCTCTAGGAACTAGGAGTGTTTAATTCAAATACAAATTTCTTTGTATGTTTTATGTAATGAATAAATATGTGTAGATGTGTGTGTGCGTATACGAAGCAACTCGATATAATTGCTAAAGAGGCGTGTTCCTAGAAGAAGAGAAAAAATGTACATTAACTTCACGATTCTGGGAAAGCCGTAACCTTTTCACACTGGCCCCTATGATGTATATGTATGTGTAGTTTATGTGTGTTATATGCCTACAAATATGAAGACAATTATTGTACGTGTGTGTATTTGTCCGCATGGTTCTGGTAATGCGTTCCCAGGAGAGCGTTTTTGTGTTGGTGAGACTCTCGAAACACTTTCGACGTGACACATTTGATAAATGTTGCTGTATATGTCTATATGACTAGCCGTAGCCGTCGCATCGTAGCTGTTTTAGCTGTCAAGGTTAATAATATTATGTGTTTGCTGTATTTGCACTCGCAAAACGTGATTAGAATCGTGTAAAGGTTGCGGAATGTCTAATAAAATCGCTCTAGCATTTGCTTGACGGAAAGTCTTAGCACACACCTAGCTCTGTAAATTCTATTAAGTATTGCTTGCGTGCTTCATAGAATTTTAATTCGTGTATTGTTTAGACATATATACACTAGATCAGAAATCAGTCTTTTAAAATAAATACCACTAAGTTAATAATAATAAACTGAGATTTATTGTCGCGTCAACACCCCGAGTAATTATATGAACGCATTAATCCGTAGTCGACAAAGCCCAATTTAGACAGTAGGCATTGCAGATTGGCGGAAAATAGGTCCAATTGGATTCTTGGAGAGGCCAAAATCTACAAATGATAAAGTATACATAAACCGACAAATTCAACCAGTGATAATATATTATATTTAATAAAGTTTTTCATATTTTTTTTACAAAAACATTTTTTTAATAGCTAAGAACAGGTTCAGTAGAAAAAAATATGTATAGATATTTTCAGTTTTTCCAAAACCCATTCAGGAGGTTAATTTTCTTCTATGGGTTCGCGCTGTCCTTATCTAAAATTTACAAAAATCATTCACATCCCCTTATTGATGACATTTACAAGGAAATTCAATGCCCCTAATTCAAGAAAAAAAGTAAATCAATAAGTCATTTTTATCAGTCTATAGAGTGTAGATACTAAGTAATAATCTGTTGTAAAATTTCAGCAATATAATATTTATTTTATTATCTAAATAATTTAATTTAACTTTCTAAAACACTATGAGAAAACGCTATATTTCAGTAATATTTTAGTTAGGTTTGGTTGGTATGAGCCATTATATATTACTTCTGTTCTACACCATAATTAAGAAGGAACATATTGGGTCTATAAAGAACTCAGTGAAAAATTATAATTATATATATAATATATATGCAATTAATAAAACAATCATAACGTATCAATTCCATTTTAAATGCATATCAAATGCATTGCGCATCAGTTAGTATCTCAGAAGCTTCTTTAAATGCAATGACACGTGCAACATAACCACAAAAGCCGCAATCACGTCCGACGGTTTTGTATTACATATTCAATATCGATTTCAATCATAATATATATTTCAAAAAGTAAAATAAAACAAACTTATCTAAAATTATCATGCGTGTTTGATAAAACTATATATGGCATTACTTGGTATGCGTTTAGCGTTTCTTATGGGATCTATGCTTAGTGAAATGTCAGCTAAAATCAAATATATAAATACACAAGATAAATATTTATGGATGTAAAATATATATATTTATATAGACTTTAGATCAACGATAAGATTTAGACCCACATTCCCGGAAGATTCCTTATTATATTGTTTAAATACATACTCGTGCATACATATATCGCATTTATCATTTAATAAACCGCATTCTGTTATCAACACACTCAAATAAATATTGAATCGATATTTACACTTGGCGTGACGCAACACGTAATCAAAACAACAACACTAGCATCACGTAATTTGTATTAGTCTCGAGGATTCCGCACCGATCATCGACTTTTGAGGGTAAATTTTAGGCATTGAAAAAATTGATGGAATATAAATTTACGAGATAATGATAATTCTATTTGTTCAATTTTCAATATATATATTTTTTTAATATGTTTTTAAAGTTGAAAAAGGTACATATAACATAATATATATAATATAGCAGAATATACCAAATATACGTTTTTTTTTTTAAATATACTGTTATTCAAATAATTTATTTGTTTTTTCAAATACAACAGCAAATATCTCCCTTCCAAGAAATGACTAAGGATGAAATGGAGGTTGCCTTTTTTACGAAAATCCTTTTTGAAGAATGGGAGGGGTTTTCAAAGACGGCACACTATTAAAACCTTCAAATGACCATTTCTCTAATAAATAAATATTATTACTTGTGTTTAAGTAGTATTGTGCTTGTTTTCATATCCCTAAACATTGAAAAAATAATAATACATGTTTTTTTTTATAATTAAAAATCTAAGTCCCCGCTAACGAGTCTACGTGCCAAGTTTCAGACGGATCAGACAGATGGAAGTGGGTTAAAAAGGTGTCGAAAAATCTATCGACGGTCATATATACCAAGTGAAGTTAAAAGAAATATTTAAAAAAGTAAGGATGAAAAATATGAAAAAACAAATATATTCGCTCGGTGAAATGTAATTCATTAGAAGGTTCCTAACTCAAAAAACTTCATTAAAACAAGGAATAATTGGACATACTCGTACCATCCGCCACAACCAATAATTTTCATTTTCCTTTTCATCTGGCGTTAAACAATGAGTGGATCAAAAAAAATATTTGGGGGCGTCACAAAAGTATATTTGCGATCGTGTACATTGCGTGTTTGATAAAAGATTTTAAGGGATTAGTGTCTGTTTCTTTTTAATTATGTTTTTTTCAAAATTCTGTTTTTCAAAATGAGTCCCCCTATAGTACAATGTGTACATCACAAAACCCTTATAATTATTATCATATTGTATATGGTCTTTCGTCTAGATTATTCATAGATCTCTATAGCTAATGGAAATTTAGAAAGGTAAACGAAATGTCAATTAGCTAAATTATTTAAAAATACAATTAAATTAGAATGGAAATAAAAAAAAATCTGGCCAGACACATGTGCTTAACCCATTAAGCTGTTGGCGCAAGTGATATTTGTTTTATATTAGCAAAAAGTGTGGTTATGAACAGAAAACCTACTACAGTAACAAAGATTAGGAAAATAGAGATTAGCTTTGCTAAACTTTTGAATTCAAACACATTTAGGGTGATCGTTCGAGCGCAACAGGCAGAAGCGGATATAACAAGTAATGCCTGAACGCAACTACAATTTTGTTAAGGGTGTTGTACGTGTATTACGCCATTTAATCGTAACTGCTATTATATTTATAATTGGGGTTGAATGTATGGTCATAATCAGCGCACCTGTGGGTGCTGTATGACTATATATTGCTATACTATACTTATACATAGTAAAATACTTGTACAGTGTAAAATCGATTGTGCGATACCCGCTTATTTTAGCGTTCACCCACCATAAAAAAAGACAAATTTATGTTAATTTATGCGTAACGAATTCGATGAGAAAATCCCAATTCAAAATGTTATAATGTGACTCTGCCGTTATTTTTTTAATGTGAAATTGTGCATACCGTGTATTCTTATTATTATTATTAAAATTATTGCGTAATATATGTACATATATAATTGCGCTTACGTTATTATTGTCCTGATGTGTGAAAATTTCGTCCTCCTTGATGAAGCCCATGACAAAGTTCACATCGTGCGACGTCACCAACATCGCTGTGGGCAGTGAGAACAGCGAACAGCGGTTTCCGAATGAGTTTCGGAATGTTTTTATCATTAAATCGAGTGTTTATGTCGCCAGCGTCTTAATTCACTGCGAGCAGCACGTCATTTTTTGCGCACACTATCACACACTATCTATCTATATACAGAATTCGATACGAAAGACGATTAACAAAGAGAAAATGATATTATATATAATACGACGAGCGGTGTATTTTGCAGATTGAATATATTATAAATATTCGTGATATTTTTTCTTCTATTTTTATCAGCTGTTTTATAGTCAACATTTCTGCGGAAGATTTTTTTTGGTTAAAAATAGATGATTTAAAAAAAAACATGCAATTCACTAATTGCCTTCCATTTACAGGAATACCCGCTATAGCTCGCATTACATTTGGCGGGTGAAAGACAAACTATACCTTGTAAAAATCTTCCAAAATCTCTTTTCTCTCTTTGTGTTTTTGTTAAAAAGGAGATGATTGTTGTTGTGTACTGAAAATGTTATTCTTCTTGCCGCCCATTTGGCGTTCCGCGTTGTTTTAATAAAAACAACTACAAAAAAATTGCCAAAATTCTCTTATCCAAAATAAGGACTAACAAATCAACGCGATCTTCCATCAAACAGCATGCCCATGCGCCACCTTGCGGTTATTTGATTTATTTTATGTTATGCAATTATGCGATCCCTAGATTATTTCCTTTAGGTATATGTTTAAAGAAAAAAATGTATATATCTTGAGACAATATGATATGATGATCACTACAGAAATTACATCGATAATTTAAAAAATCTCTAGATAAAATTAGTGAAAATTATATTTATAAAACAAAGACTAGAATAGAAACTTAAGATACGTTAGAGACTTTTAATAATAAAATGACTTATTAAACCCAAAATTTTATGTTAGATGATTAAATAATTAAACAAAAGAATAATAAAAAAATGCAAACAAAAAATACGAGAAATAGAAATACGTGATTTATAAAAAAACGGATTTTGTTCTATGGAATTTTAAGCTAATCCAATTTAAACTCTATACACCAAATAATGTTTAAAACTATACAAATATCTCAAAGTTGAATAACGTTACTATACAATAAAGAAACATTCAATATAATATGTATATATGTATAAATATATATTTAAGTATGTATATTTCCGTAGTTTGTTGATAAAGTACAAATATATGAACAATTTACATGGAAATACATTAATCGGTTGCGTGTGAACAAGCGCACATAAACAACCAAATCAAAATGTGTTTTAAGTATTTTAGCGACATGGCTGCACACATAACATTTATACCATTTATATTCTGATAAAAATGCAATTAAACAATGTTATATACCCATATTATATATATTATAGTGTTGTTCCGTGCAATGTGTCTTGAGCCCGTCTTTCTTTTGGGGTCGCGCTTGAGTGCGTTCTCGCATTGACTTAAATAGCCGCGTGCTTATACAGGCATTACTTAAGCGGATACAATATCCAGAAACCAATTGAAATTCGGCAGCACATGTACTTGTGCACGCAACCGCAGCAGCCAATTTAAACTTGGTGGTGTGTGTTTATATATAATATGGATCTGGAGTATGCGCGCTTGCCAGATCCACACAGTGATTCAAAGGCGGAAAAACTCCAATAGTAATTTTTTTTATTGTCTATAAACTATCGTTTTATAAAAAATACACTCATAGTTATTGGTCGTTTAAGTCTATGAATTTAAAAAAATTCAAGAAATAAAAAAAAAACATTTACATATGAATATTAAAAACAGCTTTACGTTTGTTCTATTATATTTATAATTTATTAAACTTTAAAGTTTAAATAAACAAAAAATAAGCATAGGGTTTTGTAAAAAACATTCAAGGCTTTTATAATTATTTATCCTGTACTTTTAGTTAATATCATTTAAAAAAACTGCATCTTCTTACAACCTTGGTTACTGTTAATACTTTTAAATTGTGCACTTTATTTCAAAAAAAAAATAAAATAAAAAAAAAACAAGTTTAAAAATAATTTACAGAAAGATTCAAAGGATTTGGTTAGGTTCTTTTTGAGAAATTAAATTGTTACAACTTGGATCACTGTGCACCCGCCGCGCCGCTACGCGCAAGAAATTATCGTCGAGAAAATTGGGAATTTAGATGCGGGTAAGCGGAATATATAATTTGTGTAGTAACACTGATAGAAACCGGAAAGGCATAAAATTCTTTGTTATTAAGATAATAAAAATGGAATATGGGGAGGATTCAAATCCAACTTGTATTAACAAAAACGACACGGTTAACATCTTCAAATCAAATCAAAATAATATAGGCATTTATCATTCAAAACTTTAGTGCACATGCACTTAAAACTTGTAAACAAATTTAATCATAACGAATATATATATAATAGATACGACAGATTAAAGATCTTTTCGGCATAATTGGGTTGATAACGACTGACGTCAAAAAAGTTAAAAGCTTATGTTTAGACTGCAATAATACGATTGTAAAAACTAAATAAGAATCTCGATTAGACATCGGCGACCTACGGCTAAACAGTGCTTACGGTCTACTTCTTACAATCCTTAGGGTCTTCCCTAATTTAATGACATTTGTAGTAATCAACTCCAATGGGTTTAACTTGATTAATCCATCAAAAAAAAAAAAATTAATCCATCAAAAACCATACAAATCCAATCGTCGATATTACAATATATCACAGTTGCCATTGGCTAACTACATATTTCCATAGTACCAGTGCAAAGAAAATCATATAAAACAATTCTTTTTGTCATACGTCAGTTTAGTTTTAGCTGTCTTTATATAATCATATAACTTAACCTAATGTTATCCCGACTTCGTACTTTGTTTCCGATCATTGCACAGCGATCTTCGCTTAAACTGTTGTGCCGTCAAAAGACTAGCACAAAATGCTTCTCATCAATCACAACATCGGCTTCCACTGATGAATCATTGTTCCAACGTCCCGTGCGTGCAGAGTTTCCCGGCAAAGTAAGATGGGGTTTTATACCCGATGAATGGTATACTATGTTCTATGCACGCACTGGTGTAACGGGACCATACGTGTTCGGCGCTGGATTACTTACATTTTTGTGCTCCAAAGAGATCTACGTTATGGAGCATAATTTCTATTGTGGCATTTCGGTGGCTATGATCGTAACGTTTCTCGTCAAGAAGTTTGGGCCAATGATGGCCAAGTACTGTGACGGCGAAATCGATCGCATCGAGGGTGAGTGGAAGCAGAACCATGAGAATAATATCAAGGAGTTGGAGTTGTTGATAAAGCAAGAAGAAAAGGAACAATGGCACGCTGAAGGTCATGTTCTACTGATGGAAGCCAAGAAAGAAAATGTTGCTCTACAACTAGAGGCTGTTTACCGTGAGCGTCTTGTCGAGGTGTACACTGAGGTAAAACGTAGACTTGACTTTCAGGTAGCCTGTCACAAGGTACAGCGTATTATTTATCAAAAACATATGGTCGCCTGGATTGTGGACAAAGTACTAAGTGACGTAAGCTCTTCCGGAAGACAGGATGAGATTCTGAACAATTGCTTTATGAATTTGGATAACCTGGCCGATGATTTTAATTTAGCCGGTGCCTAGAAGATATATGTTTGTGAATCTATTCGAAATAATATAGCAAAATTTTAAATAATTGAAGATTAATAATTGTTTATATTTAAAAATAGAATTACTGGGCATAAAATAAAATCAACATAATTTCACTTCAAATATAAACAAACGCTTTCGTATTTATGTGTCTCACGGATAAACGAGTAGTTAACTTAAATAAATACGACAAAATTACATGTCTCCAGACACAATTGAACTATACTTCGTTCTCCGAAATATAGAAACATAATAAAGCATAAATCCAGATATAGTATATGTATAATATAATCATTTACATTTAAATGCAGCAGAGAAAATCTTTCTTTCTCATGCAACAGTGCACCACAGTCCACAGATAATAACTGTGCTCAACTGTGCATTCTATATATATATATATATGTATATAAACGGTTTGTATTCATATATGTATACCAATATAAAGTCTACATTAAATACTGGCATACTGAAGACGAGACGACTATACCTATATATAGTATATATACTAGTTCTTAGTTTCAGTTTATGTATGTGTCTTAGCGTCTTTGTGCAGACTTTCACACGTCTTCGTTTGTCGTCGCGTCAGTGCAATGGACAATATGATATTGATTGATTAAGCTATATTATATTTATATATTTATATTGTACATCCAGAATCCAGAATGAGAGTTTTCTGTAATTGAACAAGCACAACGGAAAATCTGTAGGTGGATTAGATTGTCATGTGGCCACGCCACCATCGCATCGCTCCGCACGCCAGAAGAGATCAGAGATCAGAGTTATGTGTAATTCCAAGTGAATTCGCGTGCAAGTTCTCTGATGTGAAAACAATGCGCGTGCGTGCCTCCGCGGGCGCCTGTGGAAACAAATGATTATATATAGTAGACAAAAAGCAACAATAAATATGCATTGTATATTGCGTGTATGTGTGTTACAAGTCAAGCGTGAAAAATGAAAATTGTATATAAATGTGTGTAATCTCTAATGTACTATATAATAGCAGTATATGTATTCTGGTGTATTAGGTACATCATTGTATTATTTATGTAGTTGCAGATCGCGATGAAATTGGTCGGAGCGGACCCGGAGGCTGCAGTACAGTACAGTACATATAGTGCATATAATCTTGCTGTATATTGCGTAGTTTTACAAAACAAAGTAAATGTACAGTTATTTTTCCAATAGACCCTCTGCGTACCGTACATATGCAATCAGTTTAAACCAAGTGCGGTACACCGTTTATATTTTATAGGAGAAATATAAATTTTTTAACTGATTGTTATAGAAATATAACCCGTTGAACTGATAATACATGTAATATTTTAAATATACAATTATTTAATTAGACAAATTACTATTCTAATTTTTGAGCAAACTTTAGTAAAAAAGATTTGAAAAAGATGAAAAGTTTTTTTAGCAAAGTCACAAATTTATGTAAATTGTTTGCATTTGTGAAAAGCCACAAGAGTACTTATACCGAATTGTGTTGTTTGATGTCAGTGACGTAGTTGATCATATACATACAATCTTATGAAAAATAACAATGGCTTCGAATTTAAAAAAAAATACGGGTTTAAAAATTATTTAAAATAAACCCTAAAAAAGCATACTCCTAAAAATATGGTAGTATTCTTGGAAATGTTTTTTTTGGCCATAGTTATACAAATCAGTGTCACCAGCAGATATTCGCCGTGTTTTATTTGACAGTGTTCCGGCTTATTTGCATGTAAAAATTAACCTATCTATGAAACGAGTCATATGATAAGCCAAATTCGAACTAATTTAATTCTACGTGCTGGTTATTTCGAATTTTTAAAAATATGTTAATAAAAGAAATATATTTATTTTGGCTAGATATAACCAACAGTTATGTAAAAAGGAGAACTAAAATTGGTTTAATTTATTTGTCTAACACTAAAACGTTACGGCAAATTTTTTTTTTGCTTTAATTTTTTTTTTTTTAAATACAATAAAACGTTTTATTTTTCTTCTAATGTATATTTTGGCGGCATGAAATAGACCCCAAAACATTTTCAGTATACAATAACAATCATGTGCTACGCAAGCGCAGCACTCTTCTTTTATTTAACAAAAACACAAAAGAAGAAGAGAGAAAAGAGATTTTGGGAGATTTTTA
>JAAAKO020023532.1:0-14548 GCA_010015015.2 Bolitophila cinerea | reverse complement strand
TGTGTGTGTGTGTGTGTGTGTGTGTGTGTGTGTGTGTGTGTGTGTGTGTGTGTGTGTGTGTGTGTGTGTGTCTGTGTATGAAGGAAGCAGAATATTTAGACGGTCTATAGATTTGCATCCTTAAACACACTAAACTTTACTATAACTTATATGTAAATGAATATTCCTTCTATTATTCCTGGAGATTCCTTTGGCATATAGCAAAACACAAACACACGTACACCTACAACACTACACGGAGTCATATACAAGTGTAGGGCACGTATGTAGTTTTAGGCGATGAGGTAGTGCTGGAGATGGAATAATGGCGGGTAAGGTGTGTCTGTGTGTTTTTGTGCTCTTTGGGACTTACCCTAAGTAGATGTTAGAGGTAATTTTAGCGTTGCCTGGTGGCAATTTGGTTTAAAATTATAGCAGAGCTTTACTATATGCTTGATGTAAGATTTTTGACGCAAAGCTGCTGTATATGCATATATATTTATATAGTTTAAACTTTATATATATAAGATATATGTATGAATATTTATCATGTACACTGCGAATTAAATATTTATGGCTATAGGGAACGTGTACGTGTGTGTGATAGTGATATATTTGTGATGTCTGTGTATATTCATATGGGTATTTCTCTCTGTGTGTGCTGGGAATTAGGGTTGATACGACGAAGCTTCAAACGGGTGCGAATGCTATCGTGCACTGTTGAATATTTAAACAAGCTGACGATATAGGAAGTGACGAGGCAACTTGCCAATTTCAAGTCAAGCCTGAGTAAATTTCAAATGAATATGAAAATTTTTGATTAGGCTTATAAAAAAGATTGACAAAATATAAATCAAAATATAAATTGCAATTATTTTAGATTCACCCAAAAACAAATAACACGAACCTTCTTCTGGCGTGACCACAATCAGTGGATTCAACCCTTTCACATCGTTATACCAGAATCCAACCCATTTTATGTTCTCTGTGATTGCGATTACCATCCGAGCGCACACTTTGTCTTCGCCCTGAATATACTACACAACGCGTCTTGCGATGTATCTCGTCGCCACCCGATAATACCTACCCTTTGATCTCCTTTACCATCGATATTTACTGAGTAAATGATGTCTATAGTATATAACATTATTTGTGGTATATTTATACAACACTAAGAACGCGCAGTTCGATGGCTTGTTCTTGAACATATATATAAAAATATGTATATATATAATATATAGCATCAGAGAAAACAAGAGTGTGTTCATTAATAGATACTCGGAAATAGAAAACAGCGTGCTCGGCACATATTTGCACCATCATCGGCTGGCTGTAGCTATACGCCACCCACGCCACCCACACAGCACGTAAACCGCACCACCCACAACTCACAGCACCTTTTTCAGCGCAACGAATCGCCGGCATCAGCAGAGCAGAGAAGGGAAGTAATCTATTCTGTATTTGCAATCAATTAACCGGAAATTACAGGCACGGGAATGAAATGGGAATTTACGGCTCGCGTGCCCGTCTGTATTTCGGAATGAGGCGCAAGAGGATAAGAAACCGGATCTGGTAGTCGCGACGAGATCGAGCGTTGTGCCGCCTCCGAATGGTGCGAATAAATTTCGAGAAATAATTGGACCTATATGCTATTTATTATACATATATTATGGTCTATTACTATTATAGGTTGAATTATCACATGCGTATAAAATAAATTGTGATTAATTTTATATTATGTTAAAATAAGGATAAACATGTACGAAAATAACAATCCTTGTATTTAAAATTTGCAATTAATATAGTAATTTATCATAATTACATATTCGATATATGGCCAATAAACAAATATGCAAAAGCATACATGCATTAACTTTTACAAGTCATAGGATAACGCGTACGATAACGTGCCCGAATTATGCACAAAAGATGTAAGAACTGGTCGCGCGAGGTCGATTCTTGGCAGCGGCAACATTTATTCATCGAGTCTTTTAGAATATGTACTTTAAATCAGTAGGTGACACTTGCTATAAATAATCTTTTGATCATAGTTATACGTCTTCGAGCAACGGAACATTGATGCCTTAAATAAATTATACAAACTCACCCAAAAATAGAACAGATATATAAATGGCGTTGATGTCACTAGATCGTTGAAGAAATTTAGAAATAAGAAAAATATTTGTACACAGAGATTAGGACTCCTAACAATCGGAGATCTGTTTCGAGTACTCAAACAAAATATGCTTCAAACTGGAGCAGTTCAGCGTAATCCACACAATAACCATGATTTGACCAATCGTGTAAACCCGTAAAAATGTGTCTGCTGTGTAATATCGTACACCGGCTCTTATATCCCGCAAAGGATGCAACTGGGATGTGAGAGAGAAAGAATAGAACTTGCATTATTTAATGTCGAGACTGCAGAGACACAATTGTTCAGGAGGATTCCAAAAAAATATATAAAAACACGACGAAATGCACACTCAATAACTGATAAAAATATTAAAATTAGAAAAATATTTAAATATATTAAATAATCCCAAATGGCCTAGGACGACATAAGAATATTTTTTATTAAATAGTACTTGAAAATAATAAGAGACCGCTTTAACCTATTTGGTTTAAAAAGAAAATTATTTTACTTTTTTACTGCTTCATTTTAGCTCTACAACCTACCCAACAAGCAATTGATGGATCCTAGAATAATTAAATCTCTAGTATAGTCCTGAAACAATAAGCTGGAAATTTTATATCCGCGCGATGAGGATTGCATATAAGATTACGACTTACACTACTAAAGTATTGTTGAACCCTAATTTGTAATATAAGAACACCGGTATCTTCTAAAATATTGATTGAATACGTATGAGTTACAGATTATTTACAGTTATGAATGTTCATATTAAAAACATTTAAATACAAGAAAGTGTAAACGTTGTTATTGCATTAAATTATTGCATTTAAACTTCGTAGATAGCTGTGTGCAAATTTTAAATTTTAATGCTTTTTTGATTTTTAAATAATAATATTATTGGAAAATATAAGTTTCATAAAGAAGAATTTGCAATCCTCCAACAAAAAAATGCTTCAATTCTTTCTAAATCAAAGACATCAATTAATGCGTATATACGAGCATTTAGCTAAATGCTGCGTTTCTTAGCGAGAACAGGCTCGGGAGACAAAAGGACTCCAATATCCGGATAGACACTTATACGAACGTGCTCGGTAGAAGTCGAAGACAGTTTTCTGGGATTCACAAGGTGTGATTTATATCGACTACCTAGAGGATGGCAAAACAATCGCAGGGCTCTACTATATCGAATTATTGGGTTGATTCGACACCGAATTGCATATAAACGGCCTTATTTGGTGAAGAAAAAAGTGCTCTTCCGCCATGACAACGCACCGGCCACACATCCGCCGTCACCACGACCAAATTGATTGAATTGGGCTTTAAAATGCTCCGTCATCCACCGTATTCTCCAAATTTGGCCCCGTGCGACTTCTTTTTGTTTCCAATCTCGAAAAAGTCACTCGTGGGATAGACATTGGAATCAAATGAGAAGGTCATCGCCGCCACGGAGGCCTACTTTGCAGACCTCGAGAAATAAAATATATTGAACTAAAAGGAGATAAGCTCAGAAATAAATAGCCACTTTTCCAAAAAAAGGTTTTTTTTAATATTGGCTATAAGTAGTTATCGGACCATTCTCGTACAATTGCACACAACCCAACTATTTTTACCTTTCGCAGGACAACGCACCAATCAGACAAACATTTTCAGAAATTCGACAAAACGGAGCATAAGAATAATACCCAATGGCCACTTGAAAGTCCGTAATTTCTCCGACCAAGATCAGTGTTCGAGAATGCTGTTAGCAAAACCTTTCAGTTTAAAAGAATTTCCCAGATGTTGAACTTAAATGTAGCCATATTGTACTAACGTGAAAACAAACCCTAGGAAAAAACTTTATATCAATATATGTTTACATTTTCGAAAATACAATTCAACACAGTAATTACTGTGAAACGAAACTTTTACCAGATAGTGTATTAGCTTCAGCGGGACACAAAGTCCGCGATATGCACTAATACTATATTTGCGGCTTCAAATTGTTCATTGGGCTAGTTGGTTCATGGCCGCTGTCACTTCTTTCGTCTAGTTACTCCGTTACCGTTATTCCTTCCAATCCTAGGATGTTGTTGTCTCGTAATAAGAGCTGTTGAAAGCTCGGAAGCTAAAAATTATGACTTAAGCGTTAGTCGTTTCCGACTGCCCCAATCTTCGTTGAATTTGCCTGGCTAGGCCCGCATATTTCAGGATACCTCTTGGGCGCGGTCTTATTCACAAAAATAACGGACGCTCTTGTTTTCAATATAGCGTTGCGCGGAACAAATTAATGGTTTATTGTTCTCACAAACTTACAAACTAATGTTTCCTTAATACTAAGTCTTTCTCGCTAACTCCTTAAACTGCTACCCTAGTCCCACGACAAAACTAACCTTATTTTTACGATAAACTCGTTTGAAGTTGTTCGCGTGGCTTGGGTTGGTATTAGGAGTGTTATTTGTTATTTGCTAAGCGTGTTTCGACAAGGTCGGTAGTTTACGTTTTCCTTAATCCAACCTCCAACCCGGCAGGGGACTCCTTGGTCTTAAACCGCTGCTTTAGTTACCTTCCGCAATAAAGGATATATTGTTATGGAACTCTTTGAGTACGCTTGATATACTTACTCAAGGGAAACTACTCTGACTCTTTTGGGCCCGGCTCTAATGTCGTGGCCGCCTTTTGGATCGCATATACAATTGACTTTTTTGGTTGATATGTGGTGTTTAGTGATATTTAAAACTTTGAGTTGATCTATCTCGTCGATTCGCCAAAAAGTCAATATAACTTCGAGATCTCCGAGGCGGAAAACGCCGCGTTATGTCGCGTCGCGACCTACGTCTCATTACCGTAACGTTGCCGGAAAACGTCTCTAAAAATGTCTCCTTTATATGGTGTTCTGTTTATTTTTAAGTTATTATTAGGATAACATATTTTTGAACTGCATAGCCGACGCACACACCCGATCCAGTACACACACCCAACATCGACATATTTTGTATCGACAACTTTAACAGCATCATCAGGCATCACCGTGTCCGGTTAACTTGCGATCACATATTATTACAGCCCTGTGTCCGAAATTATGTAAGCAACCAATCAAGGGACGACACGGAGAGACGCGACAGAAAAGAGAGGGGATAGTGGGGATCGTGTGGAGACAAAGCGTCGAGTACTTTCTTTTTGGTTTGGTACACTGGCCGGTGCGGTTCGTTTAGAAAAAAGAAAAGAAAAACGCGTGTTCGTAGGCTCATACCCACCGAGAGCTAGTGATAAATATATATATATATATATATATAAAAAAAAAGAAAGAAGTTATTAATTTGTGCAAGGCGCAATAAAATCGATTTGTGATTGTGGCTACAATCAAGCCAAAAAAATATATACATCAAGACGAGAAAGTGCGAGTTGCGCACTGGCGGATCCCGCTATTCATCGTTTGTGCCAATCATCGGATTCCAGAGCATCATTCCAGCAACATCGAATAGTTGCAGTCTATTAGTGCGTTGTTTTTTTTTTGGTCATAAAGTGCGTATCAAAACGATCTAAAATAATAAAGGAGATCAAAATTAAAAATTTAAAAAAGTGCGTATCGAAATTGCTCGTCGTGACGTCATCATCGAATTTGTATAGTGCGTATTAAATGATCTGAAAATATATATATATGTGTCGAAAACATATCAAATCATAAGTGCGCATATAGCTAACTGGAATACAGTTCGAGATCAGTAGATAATCGGGCATTGTCGTGACGGGTCGGAGATAGTCCGTTAAGTTCCGAGCAAAACAGCGGCGTACTCAAAATCATCAAATTCGAATTGTGTTATTATATTGCGATCTCTGTCAACATTCGTCTTTCATCATTCATCATCAAATATCACCCAGGACTCATCGAGGGAGGAGCTGTTGGGTGTGTGTGTATGCGTTCATCAAAAAAAAAAGAAATACGTAAGGCCTATAGTTTTAAGTTTTCTGTATATATGGATATAAAAAAATATAGAGTGTATATTTATTTAAAGAAAAATTTTTGGCGTTCATATTTGATTTTGTTGTAGTTTAATAGTTTTGGTTATTTGCAAAAATTGTAAGTTGAAGTCAAGTTTCGTAAACGGCGCTGGCAATTAAAGGTAGCGTAACACTTGATCTTGTGTAATATATAAAATTCCTCTAGTATATAAAAAAAAAAAAAAAAAAATAAAAATATTAAAGACTGATTCGGTCAGAGTGATCCACGACGATTGTTGAGACCGAAGCAGAATTTAAAAAAAAAATATATATACAACAAATAGTGGAGTAAAATAAATAAATAAAGAAAAATAAAGAAAAGAAAAATAGCGTAGTACAACGGTACAATGAATATGTTATGTAAATAAGTATATATGTTTTATAAAAATGTAGTAAAATAAAAAAAAATTGAAATAATTTATTAATTCTTAAAAGTAGAGGTGATGTAAACCCACTTATAAATAAGATTGGTATAATGTGAAAACTTTTAATGTATTATGCTTAAGTTCATTGACATTAACTAAGAAGCCGGAAGAATGAATATGACTTCACTGTTAATCAATCTAAGAGTCATTGAAGACACACGTCTATTTGTTATATGGATAAATAAAGAATGAGATACCTACCCAATATATGTTTTTAAATAAAATATAAACCACGACACAACAATTCCTAATCCAAAATTCAACAAAAACAAAAAAACACAATATCATTAAACTAATCTTATTTTATTATTACTTTTTATACTTTACATTTATACACAACTAGACATGTGCGTGCTTGTTTTTTTTTTTTTTTTTACTGCTATTTTTACAAGTGGGTTCGCGTACATCGTAAAAACTTCGCAACAACCAACGCATCTTTAACGGGATATTTTCTCAGTGACGCGGAGGAGACAAAAATCGCGTTCATTCGATTTTACGCATCGATAACAAGTTCTCAACTAATTTAATAAAATTTTGTATTAAAAAAATCATGTACGATTTTTATTTGCTGATTGGTTAAAAAAAGGGATTCTTCTTGTTTCGTAATAAATAGTTTGTCCGAAAACTGCAAACTGCTATAAATTGGCGGTAGATTTGTATATGTGTGTGTGTGTGTGACGGCAGTTTTCTTTTCTTAGCGATTGAAACTGAGATGCGATGAGGAATTTAATAAATAACTATACACGAATGACTCTTTAACTCCTTTGTACCTCTCTCTCTTCTCTACTGTGGAATGACGACGGTGGTCACGTTGGCCTCCTCGTTGGTGCCACGCTTCTTGTTGCGCTGTGCTCGCAGCTCAAAGAATTTCTTCTGTTGTTCGGGCGTCAATTTGTTCAGCCGTTCACGCAGCTTATCACGTCGCAATTTCTTGTCATCCTCGGAGCGCACCTTCTCTACGATTCGAGCATCATCTATTTTGATTCGATCCTCTCGCAGGCGTTGCTCCTCGTTCGTTACCGGTCGTCGACTGGTCTTTATTTTCTGTGCCTCTGCAGCTGCCTCCTTGCGTGCCAGTTCCGCTTTGGCTGCCTCTGCCTCTTCGAGACGCTGTCGCTCATCTTCGGCACGTACTTTCTCCTCGGCAATGCGTCGCAGGATCTCCTCTTCGCGCTTCTTTTCCTCTTCCTCGCGTACCTTCTCTTCGATCTCGCGATTCTTTAACTCCTCACGACGCACCTTGTCCTGTTGCTCGCGCAGTCGCAGCTCTTTGTCACGATTAATGCTCTCCGTGATGCGTGCCCGTTCCTCGGCTGTTCTCGCTTTGATCTCAGCCTGTCGTCGTTCTTCTTCCTCTTCGCGATTCTTCAGCTCTAGCTGACGTCGTTCCTCCTCCTCTTCGCGATGCTTTAGCTCGACAGCACGACGTTGTTCCTCTTCGGTGCGTGCCTTGAGCTCCCGTTCGCGATTCTCTATTTCTGCACGAATACCGTCATCGTAGAGTTTCTTATTCTTCTCAGCCTCAGCTTCGAGTTCCTTGCGAGTTGCTTCCAGTCGTTGACGTTCGACCTCACGACGTTCGTACTCTTCGTTACGGCGTTTCTGCTCCTCCTTGATGGCTTCGTTGTGTTTTCGCAGTGCTTCTGCGGTGACTGCATTGTGAGCTTTAAGTGCTACCTCAGCGGCAGACGGTGCTGGTGGTTCGGTCACCGGTGCCTCGGTGGTGGTGGTAAGCTTTCGTCGACGTGGGCGTGGCCTGCGTTCATCCTGCTGACGATCGTCCATGCGATCCTGACGATCTTGAATGCGTTGGCGTTGGTGAACTCTTGGCTCTTCGACGGCTACCTCAGTGATTCTAGACTCGGCTACATCGATACGATTCTCGTTGCGTGGATCCGGTGCGTATTCTACGATAGCCGGTCGATACGGATCGTACGAAACTGTGGATAGCACATCGGTTGGCACGGCGTTGTCCAGGATTTGTGTAGGTCGTCTGCGATTCGGACGCGGTTTGCGTTGACCTCGTCGCCGTACTCCGCCGCCGGATGCGTTGACAACGGTGTTTGGTGTGTTATTCTCTTCGGCACGTGGTGCTATTGGACGACTGCCAGGAGGCGCACGCTGACGTGGTGCATTGAATGGCTGCTGCTGATCGTTCAGTAGCTGATCAATGTAGCTACGCTGCTGGTTTGTGCGTCCGGTGCGTCTGCCGTTTTGACGATTGATTCTAGACAGAGGGAGACCGTTTAAAAATATATCATCTGATTCCTTCGATATATGTACTACTATATATTTATAATGACTTCTTACCTCTGGGCAAAGTCATCATCTCTGATCACCACCTCGATCTCGTTGGCCAACTCGTTCGGATACGTTTCGTTCCACTTCGTGTAGATCTTCTCGCGGTTCTTCTCGCTCACGTACGGCATACGGTGTTGACAGATGTAGTGGCGCTTGTTCACGCACGAGCGTGCCGACCACCTGTAAACACACAATTATAAGTTGGTCGCGTGTTAATAATAATGTCTGGTACAAACATAACGGGTGCATATATGCAATTAAGCGATGTAATTGTGATTCGTAATTAAATATGCAAAGCGCTTCGATAAGTGTGATTCGTAAATATGCAAAATATGCAAAATATGCGATAGGCGATGTTTATACATGTTAATTCTTCCGAGTGTGATTGCATGATGTTTTTTATGCGTCAAAGCTAGGAGTAATATTGATAACATTACTTTACATGGAAATCGTTCTAATGATCTTACGATAAATGATTTTTTAAGTAATATATGCCACTAAATACCAACAGTAAATAAACCTGTGTGTGTGTGTGTTTTTATCATCCATCACCGATATAATTTCTCCTAAATATGCATCCCTCGGGTTTACTGTGTCCGAATATATATTTTTCTTAAATCTACATGTCTTTAAAGCTTACCTGTATTTTAGATCGGGATTTAGCACGGCACAGTGGAACTTTAGGTCCTGGCTATTCCTGCAAAAAATGCTCATTAGAGGAGTTTTTTTGATGTTGCTTTTAATCTTTAAAATTACAAAGATTATAATTTAAAATTTAAAATTTAATTATTTTTGTTATGGAACCGAAAACTAGTATATAGGGTCGAACCGAAAAACAGTATATGGTAAGTATGATTATACTAGTTTTCGGTTTCATATTGGTTTTAATAAAAGAACAGAAAAATAGTATATATATAGTGTAAGTTTCCGGTTCAATAATGGTTCCAACGAGATTTAGATAGAAAGAATAAATGCCTCTTAAGAACAAAGAGGAATGGTTTATAGAGACTATACAAAAACGCAACAATTTAAACAAAAAAACTTTTTAACGAGAATTAGAAATACGGGATTTTGTTTGTATTTAAAGTTAAGCTTATATGGATCCTTGGATTTATGTTTGAAATGAATTTATATATTTATTTCAGTGGTAATAATGGAGATGATACATTTTACTCTTATCCTAAGAGCAATAATACTCTATAGAGAAGAAATAAGGTTATGGTTTTGTAATGAACATATTTATGAAAATAGGCGGTCGATTTTGACGTGCCAAGTTTTAGACCAGTTTAAAGACATTGTAATAACACGTATTTTAATTGTTTGGAGACGATAAAATCGCAGATATTCGTTTGAATGTATTAGGTAGACACAATTTTAAGTTGTGTTTAAAATGTGCGCGTAAATAAGCCATTTGTTGACGACGAAAATACCTAAAATACTGCCTCAAAATGAAGAGATGTTCATTACAAGTCCGTACATAGTAAAACTGGTCCAATTCGTGTATATTAAAATCTATGCTTTTACCCATGGACGAAAATGCGGTCAACATAACCTATCAAAATATCTCCAATAGCCCGTGGACTATAATTCCGTGTGTTAGGAAATACAAAACTTCTTTCATATCCCAAAAACAAACCACGGATTGTTTGCAAAAATTTGAATGTATGTCAGCATTTTTGATCCTGACAATAATTGACAATCCGATACGGAGTTATTTTAACCTAACGTCAGGATAATGACGCATATACGCACAGCTTATTTAGTTTACAATCTGACATATTTATATGGTTTTCGATGCAATCTGTTTAGCCCCTACTACCCATAAGGGGTCGAAAATAAATTTGAGAGAAAGTGTTTCAGGGGGTGATTTCCATTTTATTTATGATGGTAAAAGCAATCGTTACCTCGTAAAAAACCGTCGCAACCAAAAAACAAGTAAATGACTAAAAAAAAAGAAAAGGAGTAGTAGAAGTTCTGGGAATGACCTAAAAATAGAGTTTTTTATCAATAGTTTCCCGTTTTTGGAATTTCAACCCTTAAACAGCAGCTCCACTAAAAATCAATTATAAGGCAAGATTTCTTACGTTAACTTCTTCTATCCTTTATGAAGGATTTAGCAAGGAAATATTCATGACACAATGAATTCAGCATCGCTTAACAGGAGACATCTCGACAATTTCAAGAAATCCGTAATATAACATCACATATATAATGTAATTGTATTTCTCAAATAGAAATCGGATAGATTTTTTTTTGAATTTATCCTTGAAATTCTCGGATACAACTCTATAGCAACTCTAAAACAACTCTGTAACAACTCTATAACAACTCTGTAACAGCTCTGTAACATTTCTATATCAACTCTTTTTTAGAATAGAATTCCAGATTTCTATCACGTCCACACTAGGCAGTGGTTTTTGTATATTAAGTATATAACAAGATCGAGTTAAATAGAGAAGGGCTTTTTGAAAACAGCGCATCTAATGAGGACGCCTGTATATTTATTTATCCAATTCCCTTTAAAACATACTCCTTTTTAAGACGGAAGGAGAAGGCTCGCGGGATTAGGAGAAGTCGATTTAAAAAAAATGGATTTTAACTAAAAGTTGTAATATAATTATAATTATACAACCCTAAGTCTATCGGGATCTGTGTGACCCCTGTGCATCTCATCGGGTTTGGTGGTTAATAATGGTGATAATAACAATACAAATTGTTATCCTGACCATTTTACAGGGTTTGTTGAAAAACGATAATTTAATAGTAATTTTAGTCTCTCAGTGTAGGATACGTCCATATAATACCTTACGCTAAATATCATTTTACCCCTCTCCCTCCTCCATCGTCACATACACGTAAACATATTGTAGATTTCCACAAAAATGATGTAATAAAACCCTTAAACCAACCTTTAAAAAAATATAAAATTAGAAAAAGTAGGTATTTCAAAAATCGAATATTAAAAAAGGAAAATGTAAAATGTTGTTATTTTTTTGTAATTATTTAACTTGCATAAATAATAATTTTATTTTGTTACATTACATCAGTTTAACAACTCTTTCACCTCCGAAATTCTTCGTAAAAACATAACCCCTTTCCTCGTTTTCCTAGAGCGTTACGTAATATATGGAAGGCTCCCTATCAGGTTCAGTGGAATCTTAAGATCTGCCTTCTTGAATTTCGTGATGAGCGGATTCTTTAAATTGAAGAATTTTTACAATTTATTTTTACATTAAACTAGTATACTTCTTAAAAACATTATACTAGTTTTCATTTCCATGTGAATGTAAACATTATTGGTTAATTTGTCTCTTTCTATCTGAATCTGAACAGACAAAATTGTGCAGAAGCAAAATGATCGATCAAAATTCAATCACTGTACAATACATTGTACAAACAAACGACAGCTGATTGCGTTTGAAATTTTGTAAATTGTGCATCAATAAATTCAGAGTTGCAATTGACGCGTTCTGAAAATTTCGGTATTATGAACTCAATTACATCACCACCACCGCCTCCCACCCTTTTTCCATGCGGAAAGCATATTCAACTCAATTACTTCACTCGGGTTCGGGTACATCGTGTTTTTGCGATTAATGAACAGAACCATCATCCCCCCTACTCCCCCATTTCGTATCCCACCTGTGGTGCCACACCAACAACGCACGCAAGCGTCGAGTCGATGCAACTCGCTCAATTATTAATAAATATCGAATTCTGAATAGATGGCCAATAAGCTATATATACATATATAAAGCTTGATAATATGGGGTAGCCCATCCATGGGTCATATGGATGATGAGAGTCTGCACCGCTTTTGTGTGTTTGCCGCAGCGGAAGCGACTCGCACACGCATAAATTGTGTTATGTTTATTTTGAAATAAATTGTGTGTGTGTGTGTGCGCCTTTTGCAGCGGCACTAATGCAATTAATACGGCCGACAGAGTACCGAGTTTACCATTCCCCCCTCTCTAAATTAAATAACACTCTGAAGCCACACACTCTTGCGTCTGGTGTGCTGTGATTTAAAACCGAGACCAGCATCCTCCCTTCCCCAGCGCCATCTACTCAATGTGGAAGCAGAGCAGTGTCTGTGTTCTTTTGATTGAGTTACATATACACAGCACCCCCTCCATACCCTTTGCTGCCTTGGCATATAGAGTGCGCATGCATTTAATTACCCGGGCATCATTTGGCTGAACGACTGGTAGGTCATGTCACGACCGTTGTAGCCCCACTGCCACTGGTTGCGCTCCCAATTGAAGATGCCGCCAATCCATTTGTCGGTGCGCTCCAGATCGGACTGCTGCAGATACTTGCGTAACCGTCGGTCCTCGAACTTGATGGGCTCGGCCAGACGACTGTTTCGGTCTTTGCAATCGAAGTGTGCGTCCAGCCAGTTTACACGTGTGTTCGAAATGAAATAGCACTCGCTTCCGATGCGCACAAAGTGTGGCGGACACAGGGCGTACATTCGTTTGATGCGATCCCCAGCGGAGGCTAGACTACTATTGAGTAGCACGCAAGCTGTGGAGAAGCATAAATATACAGTTATAGTTTATTTCTTGATTTTATAGTTGGGTGTATATAATTACCGAAAACAGCTAACACTAGCTGCAGGTGAATCTTCATTGTGGTTGGTTTAGAGTTCTGGTCTGTCTAGAGAATAGGCAAACATATACACGCGTAGGCGGGGGAGAAGTTGATGATGATGTTGGCGTTCTATCGACGCGTTAGTGTGTGTGTGTGTTTTTGTTGTTTTGTTCAGAATATAGTTTGTGACATGACAAAGTATAGAGAACTCTCGAAGAAGCGGAATCGGACGTCTCAGCAGGTGTCGTGGGTGCTGCGCTAGGTGCTGCTGTCTGGCGATGTGAGGTCACGCATCTTGTGACATTTTGAGCAATAATCTGGAAGACAAAATAAAAGAACCGTTAAAATTATTTTATTGTTTATAATTAAATTATAGCTAGTCATCAGTGAGTGGGTTTTGCATTGCTAAATAAATTAACATAAAGATACATTATTGTTTTTTTTAGTATAATTGTGGTCACGCATACTTCTATTTCGTTGTCTCTCGATTGGCCGAATCAAGATTGGCCGAATCACGATTGGCCTAATGATGCGATTGGTTGAATTTTGATTGGCAGAATCACGTTTGGGGTTTTCTTGAAAATCATCCAATCGTGATTCGGCGAATCGTTACATTCGGCCAATCGTGATATACTTTACAGAAAACGACTTAATTATCAATTTTGTGTTGCATTCATGTTGTACAATAGTATTGCAACAAATGTTTTACAAGAGTACAAAAAAGGTCTGAAACGAAACATATCAGATATGTTGCATAATAGATTCCTTAGAAACATAAATTCTAATACTGAAAATAAACATATGATTTTTTTAACAAGTGTTGCTACAATCGAACTGAGCAACCTTTTTTATAAAATGCTTTTGAAATGTATAAAACGCGGAATTTCTGTTTTTTTTTGCAATTGCCTGAACTTATATTTCATATGTATATTATTTTTTCTTTTATTGGATTGTACATTTACATATACTAATTGTAACGAACACTTTTTATAGGTGTCTCTCGATTGGCCGAAATTTTATTGGCCGAATGATACAATTGACCGAATCACGATTGGCGTAATGGTATGATTTGTCAAATCATGATTGGCCGAATGATACGATTGGCCGAATGATAAGATTGATGATTCGGTAATGT